>JAWWEN010005379.1:0-28672 GCA_035582955.1 Sycophila texana | reverse complement strand
GTAATTTTTACTATAAGAAACTTTCCATAACTTTCAAGTACTTTCAACTATTCACTCTAGAAACTGTTACTAAAAAATAATAATAGGTACCATAATTCTGGTAAAATTAACTAGATTCCGGTTTACTAGGGTGTATAGTTAAATTTACTTTTGACTTTTTTCTCAGTGCATGATTGTCCAAAAATTAAAATGACTACCACCGATGTTACGATATGCGTTTAATAAAATAATATTCGAATACTGGTGAAACGAGTACAATGAATTCCTGAAAGTGTTTTCATACTGATAGTAAATAAATTTCAACTGGCCGGTAAATGTTCCGATTGCGCAGGTGATTAGCATGGAGTTCGGTAAAGAAGAGGCCGGGAAAGTGAATCAATTGCACGGGCGGAGGCGGCGATCGATGAATTGGCTTCTTTATAAGTCAATTATACCACGCAACGATTTCTTATTTGCTCCTCAATTAGTTACAATTCACCGGGCCGCTGCGCCTCGTTCGAGAAAATTGTATTAGCACAGTAGTAGTACTCTTGGCTACCACTTGCGGACAGAGAATTTCGCTTTTAATTAACCTCAGGAATAAAAACACAAGAAAAATCGCGGAACTGCGGAAACGTAACGACTTCCTCCCGACGTCAGTCTTATACTGAATTTTAAACTCAGTATAGTGTAGGGAAACGTTACGAAATAAGTTTATTGACTTTTTATTATTCTGCTCATTTGCATGATTGACGTCGTGCGGAGTAATCAAAATTAATACTTCGTGGAAAAAAAGTCAGCAATGAAAATGTTACTTTCAGTGATAAATTGAGAAAGTTCTTCTTTTTTTTTAAATATGAACTCGCGTTCAGTGTACTTACACTGTAAAATGTGATCCCCGCCTTACTTTGAGTCCTAAGTGCCTAAAGTATTCTAAACTCTACGAGCATTTGACTTTTACGGACCATTAAGTTTATGTGGATTTATTGCTTTATCAACTTCTCGAAACAAAATGGCTAATGTAGATTTACGAAGAATATAAAAAATAATATCAAAATTTGTTCTTCTATTCGATGTATACGGGTAATTCAAAGATGACGCGAATGTTCATAAAAACTTAAATAAATAAAACTCTGCGTTTAGAATAGCGGAATTCGTTTTTTAAATTATTCGTCAGCTGTATAAGCTCATACAATAAGAGAATTAAAAAGCTTTTTAAATTAATTACATTATTAACGTTAATGTAGTCAGAAGTCAGACATCAAATTTACACATAATTCATGGAACAAAAAATTCTCGCTAATTCTCTGATCCAATATACCTAAAAAATTATTAATTATAATTCGAGTCCCAAAACAGCGTTATAATAATTTCTCTTTCATACGATGTTAAAAGAAAGCTCCAATAACCTTCGCTAATACTTAAATTACATTTGTCTGCGAGCTTACTGAATTTGTTCTCCAAACATTGACATTGAAGGAGGCTGCTCGGCGTTCGGGCATTCCTGCTACGGAGGTCACGGCAAGCGGTCCTATTCGGAGGGCGCGGAGCTCGAGGCGGGCCGGAATAAAGAGGAGGCGCAAATGGATTACGACCTGGCGAGGCCGAACGTCGAGACGGTGCAGCTCGTCCCGGTCCAGGGATACAGTCGGCAGGAGCAGCGAACGGCGAGCTTGGAACAACAACGTCCCAGCCCCAACTCCTGGTCGTTACTTCTCAGGAAACTGGTTAGATTATGAATTTGAATGTCATTGATTTTTTTTTTTTAATTCTTCGTTTGTTTATTGTTTTCTTTGCAATGTGAAGAAAATTCAATTTTAATGAAATATTTGTTTATACCACATAGAAAGCCCGGATTGTTACACATTTTTCGTGGCTACATAAAGTAGTTCTAGTTTACTTTTAACTTTAGTTTTGTATTTTATTTATTGGAATTTCTTAAAATTTACATTATTTTGTATTTGAATGTCACTGATTTTGTAATTCTTCGTTTGTTTATTGTTTTCTTTGCAATGTGAAGAAAATTCAATTTTAATGAACAGTGGTTTTAGTGAAGTGGCTACATATTAAAAAGTAGTTCTAGTTTACTTTTAGCTTTAGTTTTGTATTTTATTTATTGGAATTTCTTAAAATTTACATTATTTTGTATTTGAATGTCACTGATTTTTTAATTCTTCGTTTGTTTATTGTTTTCTTTTCAATTTGAAGAAAAATCAATTTTAATGAAATATTTGTTTATACCACATAGAAAACCCGGATTGATACACATTTTTCGTGGCTACATAAAGTAATTTTAGTTTACTTTCAGCTTTAGTTTTGTATTTTATTTATTGGAATTTCTTAAAATTTACATTATTTTGTATTTTGGGGGCTACTAAGCCCGTTTAATAAATCATTATTTAAAATAAATAAATAAATAAAGTAAAAGTAAAAGATTTAAGATATAATTAATTTAATTTTTGAATGTAGTACATTTAATTGAGTAAATTTAGCACCGGAATAATACTATGGGTTGAACTTTTTGAATGAGTAAATTTCTGATACAAGAAAATGTAACAATCTAATATGTTTCTAATCTGTAATAAAATACAATGTATCAAAAAATACTTTCTGACATTGTTTGCACTTATTAATTTTTTATACACCCCGCAGATTCCGTATTTCCGTATAATTGGAACAAAGGATGACAGATCGCGGCTGTTTATTTCCGAAAAAAGTGTTTGCTTGAACGTAACAAGATAAACGGTTTCCCCGATTTAGTAAACTCGTTAAATTGAAAGGGAAATTTGTTAAGCTTTAAATTTTAGATTTATAGTACGTACAATAAAATTAATGTTTGTTCCGTATTCATCCAAGCACAATAATTATTAAAGAATATCTTCATTTTTGCATGACAGAAGTTGTATGATAAACAAGCGATTCTCGCGAGACTGTATATTACTTTCAACAGTTGTCTAACTTTAAATTAATGCCTGTTTATTATTTTTAGCTGACGCCCTATCGACGTCCATACATGGCCTACTCCGAAGCTCAGCAGTGAAACTATTATATAATTTTGTGTAAATCCTTATAAATACGAAGTAATTAGACGAGGGGCAATCTGACAGATTAATAATAAAAGTAAACCGTAATCACCGTTTCTTCTTGCATTTCTCAGTGTCGTTAAGAATAAACTTATACATTGTAATACATCAACATTTCGAAAGGACCTTCTCACTGTTTGCCATAAAATCAGCGAAATTAAAGAATTATCTGTACTACTTTTAATTTCAAAGATTACGAAAATTTTAAAATTTAATCTACGGAAATGCTACAAAATTATTTTAATTTTTGAGATTATTTACATCTACGTAGCACGTAAATTTTATTATTTCCAATCATGGTCTATCCAAATTAAATGAAAATTTGTAATTCTTTAAAAATTACTTCAAACAATGTTATACAATTAATTTTATTAATTGCATCGACTAAAATGTAGAAGTTAATTTATAATTGTTATGAAATTTACAGTTCATAATTTTGTGCCTACTTTTCTTCAGCTGCACGGCCGTTAGCAAACGCTCGCCTAGTCAAAATTTTACTTCGAATTAATTCTGTAGAAATGTATATAAATTGAGAAATAAAGTATACACAAAACAACCATGTTTTTATTACTTTGGAATATTATTGGAGCAATATTAAAGGGCAGTCTTATTTAAAACTTTACATTAAGAAATTAATGGACACGTTGACTTATGCCAGATTTACTTTTTTTCTTTACCTTTAAATTTAAAAAAAAAGATATTATTCTTTATTCTTTAGAAAATATTTGGAAAGATAGAACTGATTATACATGGGTATATCAAATTTTTTTAATTAAATTCCTCGAGGCGCGGAGTCTTACGGTACTCGGGTGTTTCTACTTGTTCGCGCGCGACTTGCCCTACAGATCAGTAGAAACAGGCGAATATTGCAAGACACGCGTATTTCAACGAATTTCTTAAAAAATTCTTAAGTAAAAGGAATTTCTTTTTTCTAATTTAAATATATTAATCAATTATATAAATATAATTCAAGATCAAGGCGTTTTCCTTCGTTAAACTGAAGTACAACGCCATCTGCATAACTACGCAGTGTCCTCGTCTATACCAACTATGTATATATACCGATGTTGATAAGTTAGGATTCTTTTTGATGAAATTGTAGTCTGTTATAATGTACCAACTTACGGCAAAATTCACAGGGTGAACCTGAAAATTAATGAATGTACATAATACTTTGACATTTTATTAACATAGCATACAAAAATATCGTTAACAACATTGGAACATTTAAAATTAAATTTCTATTTGACGTTGAAACGAAAAACTGTTAAAAGCTATTGTTCGAGAAATTGCTAAATAAATATTGCAAAATCATATAATTGAAAATAAATGTCTTCATTTTTATCACGAAACCGATCTACTTCGCCTTCAAAAAATATGATAATAACAGATTTTTAATAGTGGTTCAGAGATCTTAGGAAATTTATAATAATTTTAAATAAAAGAAACTTAAATGTAAGTTACATGATTAGATATTTAATGCGTTTATAATATGTGCAATTATCACTTACATAAAAATTAACAGTTATATTTCGTCAAATGATAATAATTAAGCGTGTGAGTTTATAAAGAAAAAAATTATTTATATGCATAGTA
The DNA here is from genome assembly GCA_035582955.1 of Sycophila texana. Classification (NCBI taxonomy): domain Eukaryota; kingdom Metazoa; phylum Arthropoda; class Insecta; order Hymenoptera; family Eurytomidae; genus Sycophila; species Sycophila texana. Next base: position 24,014 of record JAWWEN010005379.1, on the reverse strand, counting down.
GTGAATTTAGCTTTGTCTTTTCATTTAAATCCTATCAATAGTTGAGTTTTTGTTCGTTTAAATCCTATCAATAGTTAGTTCCTCTAAAAATTTCAGTCAATCATCTAATTAGTAAACAATTTCAACTAACATTGGAATTAATGCAATTTGACTAAAATTTTCAGTAGACTCGATCGAAGTCGACTAAAAATAGATTTTATCTGGTCGTAATGCCGTGAGAGCCTTATAATGTAAATATTAATTGAGTCTTATTAAGTACTTTTTTTCACGCATTCGCAATTAGTCTGCGAAAAGCCATTGGCAGAGCTGAAATACTTTATAATCTTTCCTTCGTTAAAATTTCTAAATTCAACATGTAGTTTTGGTTTATGTTTGTCTTGCCAGTCTTAAGTACTGTTCTTACTTTTTTAACATCTCAGACAGAACTATTGTTTTTTAATTTAATATACATGCAAGTATTTTTTTTTCTATTCATATCGTTATATCTTGTATTAAGAAGTATATGAATACAGGAGATGCCTTTAACTATTGTACTTTTTGAAGATGTGACGTGGAAAATTCCAGCCTCGCATTTCCCACCTCAATCGTCACTAATTAACTTTAAATCGAACATATGAGACACGATTCGTAAACATAGATCTTTCCTCTACGTTTTTTTTTGTAAAAGGAACAAAAAAAAATCAGTCCCAGCGTAAAGCGTTGGAAGACAGATTCATAAATACATCGAAACTAATTCTATAATAATACTCGTCGGTAAGCTTCTGAAGATCGCGCGATTGTCGAATTTGAACTTTTAGTTTTGTTGTAAAGTCAGTTGCTTAGTTGCGTCGAGAAACCAATCGAATAATAATTTAAAGTAATAATCTGGTTGAAATTTCATTACTCGCTGAAGAAGTGCGATTGAAATAAATACTGTTCTTAGTTCTCTCTCTCGTCGATATTCTTCTGCAAGAAAACAAAATTTTAAATTAATATAATTTTCTTTTAAATTAAAAATTCGTAATCAGCAAAATAAACTCACCAGTATCTTGTAGAGTCCCACTTTTATTGCCTGATCGTCGTCATTAACGAAATCTTTTCGTTGAGGAAACAATAAAACATCAGACGGTACACCTTCGGCCATCCTGTGCTCGATTTTTGGTATATCTCTTACATCGACGTCTCCAGAAATTTTATCTATCGCACTGCTGTTGGAAAAGTCAATGGATTTAAATAAAACTTTTATGTTACGTACGAATAAATTTTAGATACAAAATAACAAGACCTACTCTTAGGAAAAGAAAATACGTTACTAATAAGTAACAAAAATAATATAAAAACTGTACTTATACGACCCAGAAAAAAGTTTCAAAGAGAACAAACTGAGCGAAGGTAATCAAAATCATTTATACTTCTTTTGAAAGGATCTCTGCGAGGCGGCGCGACTTTAAAATAATAAAGATATGGTCGAGAATGAAAGAAGAAATTTACGAGATCAGAATAAAATGAAATCTTTGTGGGAGGATTTACTTGAAGCATGAAAAACGTTGAGTTTACAAAATGTCTCTTACTAATTTGAAAGTTTAAAATCCAATTCACGATTCTGGATATTAAAATGCAATAATACAAAGAACGTAATGCTTTGTACGTCTATATCTCCTCTAATCACTAATAATAATTGTCTAACTCCATGAAAATTGTAAAATCGTAGCAAAACTTTAATACTTTAATATATTGTACTGCGACTTTAAGTATACCTTACAAGAATTGAATACTGTTAGAACTGCACTACGCAAGATTAAGCAATCCTTGAAAATACAATAAGTCAGTTCCCTTAAATTCAAATATTCTGAAAGCGCAAAACTTGCTATTTTATTTAAAAGCGGTAGAATCTTCAACACCTGAACTTGAAGAGTTTATGAACATTTGATCAAGCGAAGTGCTTAACGCGCGGCATTTTCTTTTCGTAGCTCTAAACAGAATAATCTACGCTAAGTGTGTGGCCATGAGAGCACAAAAAAGGCGACGCACCTGTGCTTGATGCCGATGTCGTTAGGCGAGATATCCGACCTGTCGTCTAGCACCGATGGTGGCGGTAAGGACCGCTCGTCGAGCAGCCTCGCTCGCAATTTGGCCGCCAAAGGCGTCTGCATCAGCTGTCGGTTCACGAGGCGCGACAGAAACCATCGCCCATCGAAACTCGTCGGTACGGACAGTTTTCTGTCCCCGCCGCCGAAGCCTTCCAAAGGCCTGCTGTCCATGCTGCGCTTGCCGTGGGCTGCAAGTCCATTCGCTACTTTACTCGCTTGCTTTAGATCAATTTTTTTTTCGATCTTTGGAGAGAAATTTAGAAACAAAAAGACACTAAACTACTTTTGATGAAAAGGGACGATTACTCATTGCTCGTTCTCTAAAGTTGAATGGATTAAATACTACTGAAATAAAATGCTGAATAATTGTTAACTAATTTTACTCGTTCAATTTTAAATAGTGTAAATAGCGAATTGAATATTTTGTTTTGCGAAGTACTGAATATTTCGATGGAAAAAGTGAGTGACTCTCATAAGACCTTACAAAAAACTATTACTAAAAATAGTGAAGTATATATAGAACAAAAATCAACATGGTTAAGTGGTTTAGTCACTTGACTTCCCACAATAAAATAACTGGAGGTAAAATAAAATATTTTCGCAAAAAGTTAAACGAGTATTTTTATAAAGATACTGATGGAAGCTCCGAGAGCTTAAAAAATAAGTTAATCCGATTGAAAATGAAAATGGCAGTCAAATGACCTCGGGTAACAATTATTCATGCACGAAGAACAATTTACTAAATACGTGCAAGACACATAAATATTAATGAATTCGAATGGTAATGCACATATATTGTTTCAGAATTCTACTGAATCCATAAAGACAAGACCATTTGTTCGTAATTCAAAATATTCCAATTATTGACAATAAAAAAATAAATGAAATGTTGCATAACAACTACGTTGTAATTTCATTCTTTTTTTTTTTTGTATGAGAACGAAAAAATTAAGTACGTCAGCTAAATCTCACCACCCCAACACGAGTGCCCATAGCTCAAGCAGGAACCTGAAACTCGAATTAAAATATATCATTGCTAAGATTTCCGAATTAAGTTGTGTTTTTTAAAATGATTAAGTAAATTTTACACATGTTCTATTTAAGAAAAATGTTGAATTTAGTGTTGAATCACAAGGTGACAAAGTTCATCCTACGCCTTTTAAAGTTTCACGTTTACGCTGTTCCCGTTAAGCAAAGTTTCTCTAAAGCTTTTGTTTATAAAAGTATTAAGGTGCAAGTATTGTTGCAAAAAGCATTGTATCAGTAGTATCAAACTTTTTTAATTTTTATTATAATAATAATATAAATCTGCGCAAATTTGAAAAATTCGTGGTATAATAATTATATAAAATTGAAAAAATTTACGCTAAATTATTGATAATAAATGTAGTCTTGCACTGTTGCAGCGTGAAAGTTTTTTTTTCATTTATTCAACGAGCTTAAGGCCCGTTATAATTTAAAACTAGAAAATAAAATTATAAAATATAGTCAAAGGGTAACAGTTGAATAACGCAAAGAAGTTCTAAATTCACCTACAAAATATAGTTTAAAAAAAAAAAATTAATCGGATACAAGAATTGCGTAGTCAACTTTGACGTAGCAAATACGCAGGAGGACCTTTACAAAAGTACTAAACAGCTGTGCATTGATTTCCAGTTATCATTTCCTATTACATTTAGATAATTATCTTTACTAGAATCATAATATTACCTTAAAAAATTCCCAATAAATATTGTCAAACATTAACAGTTATCAAGCCGCGCTCGAATCGTAATTAAACGCAATTAAAATCAATGCCTCGGGGAAAAAATATTATTCAGCGAAGCTCGCTCCATAGCATTAACACCGAAAGCAGCTTCGACGATGTCGTCCAAATGGCGCCGGTAAAGGAAGGAAAATGACAATTTGAAAGGGATGCGCGGTGTAATTGCCGGAAACGGGCGCATAATGCGAGAAAATCGCCGAGCGTTAAGAGTCGCCCACACAACAGAGTAAAAGAAGAACAAAAAAATAAAGGAAAAATCGTTTGGATGCTTTCCGGAACGCGCTTAAACGGAGGCAGGGGGAATTCGAGCGTCACCCCATTTTCGAGCCGACGGCGCGAATTTTTCTATTCGATATTATCGAGCTTCAGGGCGAGGCGTCGCGTAAATCAACAGGTGTTTCGCTTTCGCCGGCGTATCGTTGCGGCGCGGCGGCTGATGAAAACTTTCACCGGAGCGCCTCGATTTAAACAATTTTTCAAGTCTTTTACTTCGTACTTCATTTTTATATGAAATTTAGAAGATTGTCATCGTAGAAATGTAAGAAAATCGTCGTCAAAATTATGGAGCTTTCACAAAAATTCCAAAACACTTTCTACAATAATTACAAAGCTTTCGTAAAACTTTTTCTTATAAAAATTACGGAGTTTTACCTGCAAAACTACGGAGCTTTTCCTGCAAAATTAAGAAGCTTTTTTTTTACAAAAATAACGGAGCTTTCCTGAAGCTTTTCAAAATATCCAATTATAACCAACCGACGAAGATTCAGATAAAAGTTACAGCGGTTGAAGATTAAGATAAAAAAGCTCTAGTAAAAATATTTAGTACTGCGATCCGTCCCGAGATAACGTTTTTACACGATAATTTACGATAAGCTTCACTGCAAGTTTTAAGACATTCTCTAAGTGTAGATTGAGCTATTACGAGCTTTCGTCCTTTTTATTTTTATTTTCAGTAGCAAGAAAAACAATGAAAGCTATTACTGCTAATGAGAATATTTTAACATTTAAAAAATCCAGTCGAAGTAATAAATAACATTGACTACATAATACTAAATTATAATTCTTAAAACAAGGCACATATGCAACCTATATACGAGCTGGTCTGTTTAAAAAATGAAATAACAATTTTCTTTAAAATTTTAAAATAATAGAACGCCGATTATTTTTAAGGATGTAATGTATTATCAAGTATAAGCATATATACTTCATCGATAAAGCGTTGGCGATTATTTCAAATCCGATCCCTCCTGCGAAGTACGCTGCCGTGAATTTATATTTCCGACGGCATTCGAGCGCGAGCGCGGAAGTTCCCCGGTGAGATTTGAAAGTGCAATATGTCCGATCCATATTTAATCTTTCAACGGCATTGCCTTTCAATGGCATACTTTATTGTGTAAGTTTAAAAAGATGGTGGGATTTACACTTTTTTTTTCTTCTCTTAGAGAGCATTGTAGAAAAATATTGATGCAATGCATGAACTTTTAAAGCTCGTTTCTAATCGTAAGTATTATTGCAAAAACAAATAAGATTTATTACAAATGGAAATATTATGGTTTCAAATAGATATACTTTACGAGGAGAGAATTTTTTTTAAAAAAACCAACGTCATTTTTACTGTATTATAAGTAGGTTACCGTGCACTTCATTATTAGAGGTTCATTATTGTAGGAGAAAAAACGTAGCTTCCTGCAAAATGTATTAATATTATTCTTATACAAATTATTTTTTTTCTCAAAAAAATTATTATTGTTTTGTAAATATTTATAAAATTTGTATTTATTTATTTATTTTAATTGAAGTTAATTACTGTCACATCTGTAGTGCACTTTAGTCTCAAAAAGACACTATATAGTTTTCATCAAAACAACGTTTAGTTTTAATCTTACAATTAGAATTGCACTGTACCCCTTCACTTTAATCTTTAATTTTTTCAGTTCTCTTATTTAGTTATAAGTTAATTTTAATGTTTATTATTTCTTTTGTAAAGGGCTTTTAGCCCGTCTAATTATGTAAATAAATAAATAAAAGAACGTTAGATTTTAACGTAAATATCTCTCCTGTAACGCAGATAATAGCCAACGTTGTTATACAAGGCACGAACTGAGATGCTTAATTGATTGTTTCGCAATTTTTCAGGGACAGATCAAATGAGTTTATCAAAATAAGGCTATTCTGTTTCCTACGGCAAAGCAAACTAATCGATTCGTTTCCTGCACAATAATCCTGAGTACATCGGCTTAACAAACTGTTTTTCTATCCTAACCAAACACTTTTTTTTCCACACGCAGCTCAACTCCGCTACTTCCAAAAGCAAAGGAGGTGCACTTAGGCCAAACAAAAAATAGTTTACACAACGATTTATTGTTCAATGGCCCATTATGTACGACAATAACATTAAAAATAGATCGTTGATAGATACCAGTTAGAACTTACGTTCGAATAAGCTTGTTGCGCAATATAAGGAATTACGAAAACAAATTAATTTATTTAAAACATTGGTGCAATGATTGGCCAAGATTTTATTTAAGTTTTATAAGATTTTATAAGACTTTTTCTGTGTTTAGATTTCATCCGTTTGGAAAATTTAAGAGAAATATAAAATTTTTCCGACTGTCAATGAACGGGAACAGATGTTTTCTTCTCGATTAATACAATGTAAATTCGCCACAAGGAATATCAGAAAGGAAGTCCGGGAAAATGGAGTAAATATTACCGAGTCCCTTGATAAAAGAATAAGCCTAAGCATATCATAAGTAGTCAAAAATGTCGAGTAAAAAATATCAGCACCGCGATAAACAAATATACTCGCATGGGCTATAGCATTTTTTTATAGCATTTTTTTCATGATTTAAAAAAGAAAAAAAATTATGAATACGTCGAAGCATCCGATAAAAAGATTCGGCTCCTACTTTGCATACTTTCATCAAAAATCGCTAACAAAAAAAAAACTGTTACGCACCTGCGTCACCGAGTATTTTACATCTACGTGGAACGTAAAAAAAAAAAAATCCTAAACCATCCCTCCGAATGTGCCTTTTTAAGCATCCCTCTCCGGCACACGTTTCAGTATCTATAAAATCAGACTCCCTCATCTCGGAATCCGAATCTCGGCGAAGTAGTTTAAAAAAAAATGTCCGATTGAACTCGTTGAAAATTTGAAGCAAGCGTCAAATTTAACGCCAGTTTGGAAACTCCAGGTACACCCTCGTCTCAAAAAAAAAGAAAGAAATAAACGAGAGTCCTGAGAGGAAGAGGAAGAATCGTCGAAGTAAAGTTTCATGCGCCGCGCAAGAAGTCGGCGAGGCTGGGCGTGTATTCCACACCGCATGCAGGCGTGGGCATATCTACACGGGGCTCGCAATCGAGAATAAGCCAAGGGAGGGAGGCATTGTGCCCGAAGTGCGGTCGGACGAATGGCTTGCGGAGCCTTAACTTCTCCCGGCTGAGTCGTAAAAAAAGGACGCGATATTTGAATTCTATTCGTCGTCGAAGAAGTTCGTGCGCTTATTAGGGCTTCGATTAAACTTTGACAAGTCCATTCACGGCGCTTAAGTATTAATGAGCCCTCGTACACCGCTCGGCTTTTTTGTATCCTTCATATTGCCTTTTTATCGGAGCGGCAAGGAGGCGGAAGTACAAATTGCCCACGCGCCCTCGCAGGAATATAGAAATGTGCATTTTTCATGCTTCGCGATTCTTTAATCTCGAGAGGACCAGACCAGGCGGGGGATTCTTTTTTTTTTGCGAATGTTCCGATGCCCGTTTAACAATAAAAACTTGTGATTACTGCCCGCGCAATCTTAGGCAACGTAACGCAATACCCCGAGGTCGAAACTTTTCCGAAGGAAGTGTTCGAGGCTAAATTATGTAGGCATATTTCACCGAAAAAATTCATCGCGCTTCTCAAACTATTTTAATGTGATTCAGAAAAATAGTTGAACGTCGAGAAATAAATTTTCTGTCTCACGAACGAATTCATTATTTTTCATTCGCATTGTCTCCCGAATAAAAATATATTAATTTGCAATGAATAATCAGAGATTGTAATTCATTTTAGTTTACGAATTCACGAAATAATTTTCTCGAAAAAAAAATATATATGAATTTGCAATGAATAATCAGAGATTGCAATTATTCACTTTAGTTTACGAATTCACGAAATAATTCAGAAGAACGTAAAAATTATTTACAAAATTATTTTAATATATAAATTTAAAAATGATTAGAATATTTAGAAACTTCCTTCATAATTAAGTTTTCAAACTATTTAATTAAACCTGCACGAAACTCTTTGATAAGGCAAATTTTAATATTAAATTTACCATCATTCAGCAGAAAATTTATCGTTTATTCAGACGAATTGCTTCTTTAAATGTTTCACAACGTCTGTCATTGGTTTTTTTATGTTTAAAGAAAGGACATGTATACTAGTGTTTAAGGATATTATATATTTGTGTGTTGTGGGACTCAGATGTAAGCTGGTTACTTTGATAAGGAAAGACTGTTCTTTGATAAGCCTGCCTCTACAAAAGAGTCTTTGAAGATGATGAAGTAAATCTCTCCCTTGGCTAGCCTTATATATGTTTTCCCGATGGTGGGTGGATGGACCCACCTTGCCACCGAAAAATCAAACTGTCTTTTTCTCAGATCCACCAATGCATCAACGACGACTTACTATTTTTAGATATTATTTTAAAAGTTACTCTTAATGATACTACAAGGGACTAAAATTCTTTTAAATTAAAACATTAATTAATAAAAATGGAAAACAAAACCGATTTCAAATAACTGTGTATTGGATAGTTTAATTAATTTTTGAATACTTCATAGAAAAAAATACTCAAGTCTCCAAAATAATTTTACTTAAGATTTCATTAGAATGCTACTCTCTCCAGAATTAATCTTAGTAATGTTTTATGATGCAGTACCGATAGGTAGATATTCAAGTCAACCTTCATTAAATATTACCGCATCTTTTCTCGTAAACTTGTCTTCGTTATATTTCAAGTAAACTTCGTAGAGCATTTTGTTGATTGCCTATAAAATTCGGGTTTTTCCTATCCACTTGCTGTAAGTCGCATGTACGATGAAGACAACGAGCCATTGTGATACTAACATATAAGTCAAGCAGCGCATAAGTTGAAGATTTAAAGTTGAACTTTGAATTCAATTTTTCTTACGCGGAGTAAATGTGAATAAGTTTATTTTATTTCCCAAGCAATATTTTTTTTAAATGTCAATTATTGACATTTTATTCCGAATAAATTTGGAATAATTACATCAGCGATAGAATTGCATAAAACGAAAGGTATAAAATTTATGCATGATTTTCAAATGGCATTATATTGCTTTTGTAAAAAAAAAAAAAATAATTTCTGCTGCGGGCTATGTATGAAAATCATGAATTTCATGAATCCTAACAATACGTCTTATATTTGTGTCGTTACCTAATAATGCGTATCTTACAAAAGTATTTTAATAATTCATATGCTTAATTCTCTTTTTAGCCAAATTTTGTATGCACTTGGTAGGTAATTTTCAACTGCTTATTAGCACCATAATATATTTATGTCACTTTTCATCTAAAGAATTTTGAAACTAAAAAAATGTAGGTAATAAACTGATTTGATTAATGTACTCAACAAATTTTTCATATAGTGGGCGTTTCTTTTTTTAAGGAAGTATGTCCTTTGACCTTTGCTCAAGGGAAGTGGTTATTTTAAGTCACTGTGGATCTCATTTTCAAATTTTGCAAAACAAATATAAAACGACGTGCAACTCGTACTATCCAATTCTAAAAAGTTTAAAAATCCATGAGATAATTTTCCTCACAATATAAATAAAGTGACAGAGTCATTCGAGCAACACGATAACTTTAAAATGCTATAAGCATTAATCTAAAAATAATTCAATACACTAAGATAATCAATCGATATTTAAACGAACAATTGACAAATCAAATACTTCATAAAATATACTTTAAAAAAGTCAAAAGTCATCAATTGTCCACGCAGTGTTTGAGCACACCCCTTTGAATCAGAATGTTAGTCCAATCGCCTGTTCACTCCCTCCGTCTGTGCACGACACGTCAGTTCGCATTGCACGAAGCGATTTGTCTTCGCCACGCGACAAAATGTGCGCACACACCCACCCAAGTATCCTAAGTAAATACATATCTACACAGATTTGAAAGAATGAGTCGTCGAGGGAAATTCGCCGACGGGGTGGCTCCTTCCGCGTTTGCCTTTTCCACCCCCTCCCCCCCTTCCCCCCTCGTTTCCGCGACGCCCGAGGCGATTGGAAAACCGTTAACTAGCCAATGTCATGCGAATGAAATCTTTATGACTTTGTATATCGCGCTGCGGAAACCGAAGATTTCCTGGGTGGTTTTCACGGCGGTAAAACACGTCCAGGAGTCGCTTGCTTTTTCTTCACCCCCGCCTCACCACCCTCCCCTCTTTTATTGCCATCCCCGCAAGTTTATTATGGCAGACTGAGCTGCGAATGGGCGGTTAACTCGTTGTAAGGTTTTCTTTATTGGAATATTACTTATTTAATATTCGAGGCGCTGGATGTTTGAAAAATCATTCGTTGGGGTCGCGTAAATTTGATTGTCGGTGGTACGATTTTTTTTTTTTTTTTAAATCATCTCATTTTGCATCTATTGAGGAGCGGGGGCTGGCTGCAGTCGCCCTCTATCGAACTTTTATCGGCGCGTGGGCTTATTAAAATGACGGTATGATAATTTCATTATTTACCATAAATACTGCCGATGGAGACGTTTTATTGGTTTATCCGCCTGGGACGGGCGACAAAATGAAAAAAGCACGATTGCGAGACCGCAGAGTTAAAAGGAATAGCGTTTCCGAAATGATAAAAGAAGTTATTGCTCGAACATTAAAATTCTAACAATCATGTGGTCATGAGGAAATTTTGCGTGCACTTTTAATTTCCGGGTGTTAGAATAAAAGCGACGATAAAAAAGAATAATAAACGCAATTTGTTCTAACAGATTTACAGACGATTAAAGTTTAACTAGACAATGTTTATTTTATTAAAAAGTGATGGGCAAATGAAATTTTTCAAAACAGAATTGAATTAAACGAAAGATTTCTAGATAAAAATTTAATCGTAATGAATTTGTAAATCATAAATATTCAAGCCATTACTGTAACGCCTGAGCTAAAATGCAAATTAGACAAAAAAAATTAGTTTTGCATACGGTATCGAGTAATTTATGTTAAGTGTAAAAAGGATGTCTTCATAAATTGAATTATACCCTAAAGTGAGTTAACTTTGTACTGTAAACTATATAATTTTTTATGAATATTTTTGTTTTATTTTATTATTATAATACAGCTTGCAGTTTGCAACATACATTTAATGTAACTTTAACTACTTAAAACTGTAATTGGGCATTATACATTAGCGTTAGGTTAACAAAAAAATTAATATTTTTTAAAATTTATTTTTAATAATTAATGTGTAAAAGAAGTCATAATTAATTATAATAAATACCTGCAGTGCATCCGGCAAAAAAAGAGATGAGGATGAAAAAAGCGGCCAAACAATAAAGGTTCCTTGCAATAACTAAATCGGGATTTCCTCGCATCTTCATAAGCGCCATCAACTGTCACGTGGCGTGTGTATAATCTGAAACCATAAATTTGCAATATTCTTCAGGCATTTAATCAATTATGCACATACGCAAAGTAGAACGAATATGATTAATTATCTCGAAAGCTCATAATAAGCTTTACACCTTCGAGAAAATTCTCAATAATTAAAATTTAATCGAAAATTTGTAAATGAAATAAAAATCAGCAGCCTTTCGATTAGGTGTAATATTTTATATTAATTATTAACTGGCACTCGCAATAAATTTTAACTTATAGCCTATAATCATTTTTCATTCTCATTCTTACTTGTCATACTTATATGCAGCTTGAAATCAGTCTTACACGGAGGCCTTTCATATTGAATGATTTATGAAACGTTGCCACAATAATTATTTTACAATTTATAAAGTTTTGAATAATTCAAAAAGTATTACCACGAACGATAAGTGAGAAGAATTCCTAAAAGATCATTTAGTTTATTATTTATTACTGAATTAAAAATATATAGATTCCTTAATAAGCAAAACGTTAAGTGTCAAGTAGCTACAACGGCAAGTGAATCAACAAAAAAATCTACAGAATTCCAAGAATTCTGGGTTACTTTTCTCGTAAAATTTACGGCGAAGAGCACTGTAATTTTTATCTAAACTTTGCAGTAACAGTGAAACTTAAAAAAAAAAAAAAAATTATGAAAATTTTATAAGAAAAGCTCCTCAATTTTCACAAAAAAAAAGCTTCGTCCTTTCTGAAAGCTCTCACGATCACACACATTGTCGCGATGAAATCCATTGCAAATTTTCACGAGAACGTCCAGTCTAAATTTCGGCCAAAGCCACCAAATCTCCTCGCCCTTATCTCTAAGCAAGTCGCGACATTGCTCAAGCTGAATGGGAATCCGCGGCTGAATGCCGGCGCGGCGGTGGTGCGTCGGTCTCGCCGAATGTCGTCGTCAACGCGTCCCTTAGGGCGCGGGCTTTTGGCCCGCGCGCGGAGGGGGCGCCGGGGACGAACTTCGGGAACGACAACTTGTGGCTCCGCGGGCCGTGGAGGCGTGAATTTCATTGGCGGCCCCGGACGCCCTCGCAAATTGGTAATTTGCACGATCATTCAGAGACCGAGGCGCAACACCTACGGACTGCGGCGCCCTTCAGCGAGCCAATCCCGCGCGGCGAGGCGCACTTTTCGGGGAGAACTTTATGCCCCAGTTCGTTTCACGTGCCGTCAAACCCTTTGATCCGTTAATGAACGCCGCGCGCTTGTTTAACGCCTCCATGGGAGACTCGTCGAATGGATTGTTAGACGACAGCCGCGGACACCTGGAGGCGTTTATATTGCGCTGAATTGTCGGGTACTTTCTTTTTTTTTTTTTTTAAAGTATTTGAGGTGCTTCTTGTTTTATTGCTTTGGAACTGCGGTGCTATCTGTTGGTTTGAAAAGTTTGCCATTGTGTAGGCAAAGTGGGCCGTGTAAAATGTAGATTATCTTAAAATCAAGAATGATTAATTGCGTATTTCGAAAAACTAAAAGGAATAAAATAGAATAGAATAGAATACACCGAGAAAAGTTTAGTAGCAGTTACTAAAAAAGCATAGCCGTTGCTAAATTTATAGTGCTATAGAGGACCAACTAAGTAATATAGTTGATTTTACTAAATTAAATCTAGATTCGATTATTTTAAAAATGCTATCTTTTACTAAATTTCCAACTATAACTTCGGTCATTACTTAAAATATTGTTTAAGATAATATTACATATAGTATATTTTACTATATTTTATGAACTAAATAAAATAGTTGACTTTACAATACTTGTCTACTATATTATGCTTTATTATAGTATATTTCATCAAAAAATTTTGATTCCGTTACTAAACTCCATTTTACTATACAAGCTAGTATGATTTAAATATACGATTTTTCTCGGTGTAGAATAGAATAGAATAGCCATTTATTGTAAATTACAGTACTTACAAAGATTTTCAAAAATATCAGGTATATAAATAAATAGAAAAGTTTTTAAAATAAAATAAAAGATAAATAAATCACAGCCATTTTAAAATTACAATAAAGTATTGCACTTGGGTGATATCGCAGTCATCTCTTAAATAATTAATGCTAAAGAGTAAGTCGCATGTTCAAAAGTGATATAACAGTAGGTTAATTTAAAATGACTAGATACAATAATACAATACATTAAATATGAATTTTTAAAGTACACTTTAAAGTACTGTTTTCATTCAAAAAAAGGCTTCCAAGTTTTAATTCTCTTGATGATGGTACAGTGATAAGTCACTCTCGACGTAAAAAGTTATTAGCAATCAGAAAACGTGAGCATTAAAGCATTAACTTAAAATAAAAAAAACTATTTTTATGTCGCATAAAAGAAGACAAATATTTTTAAAGCTTTTCCTTGTTCATTTTGCGGGAAATGGAATTTAGTATAATAGTCGAAGTAATATTTTAATTTATAAATTTGAATAAAAAGTATAGTTGTCTCTTTCTTAGTTCATGCGAATGCAAGTTTGAAAATAAATGGTTTAAGCTGAATTGCTAATGTGATAGATGTAACAATATTATCCTACAAAAAAGTAATGGAATTTTAACACCATTATCATAAAGTAAATGTGGCCATGGTACTAATTTCGTTGCGCTAAATTACGAAAACACGACGCAACTCGACTTATGCTGTTCTTGCAGCCACCCACTTGATCATGAATTCATTATTTGCTTAAAATATATTTCAATAAAGTTACAAAAGGTATCTCAAAATAATTGACACGCAGCAGCATATATTTGAATGCTTTTCGCTTAAAAATAAAATGTGGCAGTAGGGAGTTTATTTAAAAAATAAAATAAATTATCCAATTTAATAAGTGCTGCAAATTAATGGGAGTACTTTCTAATTGAAATGAATTTCTATGCAAACGAGCTCATGGCTTTCGTGCTTTAGGTGTAGCAATTCTATTGGTCATTACGCGCGTTTCATTACTTTTACCGTTTCCATCGGGGCGAATTGTTTGTATTTTAACATTTACCGATTTGAAAGAATACGGAAAATTAGAAGCACAATTTAATCCTTTCAAGTTCACGCACATGAATATTTAAAAGCTGATAATGGTTAGTGTAGCACATGCTGAGATCCAAATGGTTTTGTATTTAATTATTTACAGTAAAATCAAAATTATTTTACATCATGCAAAATATATTAATTGCCTTGTTAATTTATTGTTTATCAACGATATTAAATAAATCGTTACAATTTTTAATTTTATTTTTGTGTCGTTAAAATCGCCATTAAGTATAGAAAGTTACTACCATAAAAATTTATTATCCTAATCCATTTAACAATATGCATCCAATATATGCTTGTTTCGATATTAACAAAATTTTCTAATTAAAATAAGAAAAATTAAATTACAAAATGCGACAATCAGTTCTTCTCAAAGAAATCAAATTAAGCTACAAATTAAGCTTTCGAAGACTACCGAAAATCTGCAAAAAAAAGCACCTCTTACATGAAATAACAAAAAATATATTATTTAATTTAATTAATTGTCGCCATCAAAATTATTTTAAAATACTTTTCAACTAATCGTCTGTGTTTACACTACATATTTGTCACTTTTCGCGAACACAGCATCAAAAGATTATCAATATTACATTAAACCGAAATAAATCAAAACAATAACTAACTCAAACTCTCTCCGCGATTAAATCCACCAAACTCTCACGTCACGAAAAACCAGCAGTCCTCAAAGCACACTTAAAAAATAAAAAATCGGCAACCGCTCGTGCACGTCTTCAACCCCAGTCCCCTCCTTCAAAACGAAAAATAAACAAAAGAAAAAAATCAACAAACAAAAAAGAAAGAAAGAGAAAGTAATCCCATCAGCATTCAATTGTCAATCTTAACAGCAACAATATTGTTTCACCATCCTTCGTAAAATCACCCGAGTCTCTTCAACTCAATCGCCAAGAGAGGCAAAAAAAAACAAACAAACAAAAACAAACAAACAACGAAACAAATCTGTGTAAAATCGAAATATATAAAGTCACTGTGCACGAAGGGCGAGGAAGTGAGGCTTTAGCCTCCGGCAGATTTGTTTACCTCGTCGACGCGTACCGTGAGCCGCACTCAACTGAAGACGCAGTCTCCTCTCGAGTGCTCGGTGGCAGCGAGGCGCGCGCGCGGCGCTCCCGACAACGAAGAAGTGCCGACGACGAAGGGGTGCGCACCTGAACTCGCGGCGCTGCGCCGGGCACCAGGGCTTTTATAGAGCCGCTCGGCGAGGGGGTGGGGGCGCGCCCGCGGGTCCGGCACATCTCCCGCGCGCGGACGTACAGATCGCGCGCACCTGCAGCCGCGCGCATCGTGCACGCCGCCCCACGTCATCCGATCGCTCAGCTCTCGACGCGCCGGAACTTCATTCATATGCGCGCGGGCGACTCGATTTTAAAGGGGGCCGCGTTTCTTTTTTTTTTTTTTTTTTTTAAGATCCTTCCAGCTGATTTTATTAGCGAGATTGGCGAGTGTTTCTTGAAGCCAGCTGAGGGTGGATTGAAATTTGAGGGTGCGCCCCTGGTAAAAACACGATCACATTTTATGACTTCACTCCTAAAAATCAGCTCTCGCGCAAGTTCATTTATTTCATATGTGACTCGATACAAAAATTGATATTTCTGTCAGCACAAACATTAATATTATTGTACTTAAGAATATTGCTGTAATATACTGTACTGTGTAAGTATTGTATACTAAGTTAGGAAAGATAAAAAAATTACACAAAATTTTGTATAAATTGAAGTTTTACACAAAATTTTGTGTAAATTAAGATTTTACACAAGCTTGTGTAAATTTTACAGAAATTATTTTACACAAAATTTAAATTACACAGGATTCATATTTTACACAAAATTTTTAAGAGTGCAGTAACAAGCTTGTTTGAAAAAAAATGGCTTGAGATGAATCCATTTTTAGCCTTGTATTGAAACGCTTTTTCTCATGGTTTCAAGCCAGTTAATGGACTCGATTTGAATTCTATTTTAACAGCTAAAAATTACGTAGTTTTAATTTAGTTTTCATAGAAACAGAAAAATAAAATTCTTCCTGGGTCTAATTCAATAATTCTCCCTTTGGCACTTCGACTAGCAGAAAGGCATTGTTACATTAACTTTGAACACTATAAACATTTTTTTCTTTTTTTTTTTTTGTTACAATTTAGATGGTTTAGGCTGGTTTCGACCAATTCTAGTAACAAGCTTGTTAATGGGAGAAAAAGCGTTTCATTAATAGTCGCAAATAAGACGAGTAACAAGAAGTGTTGCCCATTTTTATTAGAACAGTTTTTACCAGTGACGGGTCGAAAAAATAACAGGTGCCATCTCTTAAAACTCAGCAACAGGCGTTTCATCTGTTAATTTTGACAGGAAATTCATCTGTTACTTTTTAGGTAACGGGAGAAAAGTATATGACGGGCGTAGCATCTGTTAATTTAACAGGCGCTTCCTGTTAAAATTAACAGATGAAAAATTGACAGGAGAAACTCAGTAATAGATGACGTATCGGTTTCGAACCGCGTAAAGGAGCTTTTAAAATCTGTTGCACGGAAAGCAGCGTGTGGTCAATGTAAATTTCTTTTTTGGTTCTTTGCTTACTGATGAAAGACTTTGTAGGAGTTTAATTAATTCTTTTAAACCGCAAGGCAGATATAAGCCTGTACGGGCTTTAAATGCTTAAATAAAAAAAAAAACTTCTTTTAAATACGTTTCAGGCTCTTTGCGGGCAAAGTGGTGGGTGTACGCGAGCTTGGAATTTAACCAGTTTTGCACACTCCAGTTACTCGATGAAGAACGTTTTCATGGGTATACATTTAAAGGGATGTTATAAATAAGCGGTGAAGGCTTTCATCCTTCACTCTTGTTGTGATAAGGTAATAATGAAGGAGGTGATTTTTTTAATCGTTTTGAAGACATTTATTTATATAAAAGAATGATGTTATGTTTTCCTTCGAGAGATAGATATTCGCGCATATGTGGTCGATTCAAGGAAACGCGAGTGGGTTTATAGCGAATTGTAAATTTTTGGAACTACCCACGCTGTCCGGAAACTTTCGTACAATCGCAAATAACGACATTCGGAAGTACACACTTAATGAGTATACTAAAACGCTAAAATTTATTTATTTAAATAAAATAATGATTTAGTAATGAAGAAAGCCATCTACTTTTTTATAGTTCGAGACCATTGACAAAAAATAATATTTTGAGTCAACTAAAAATTTTTCGTTTTTTTTTTTAGCAACAGTATAATTTAGCAGCACTCTGAAGACTGTTTAAACTAAACTTGTTTAATTCCAATTTGCGTAATAATATCCATTTAACAAGTTTCAGGCTTTAAAATGAGAACTCGATGTTACCTCTTTTGTTTATTGCAAATTTAACTTAAATTAAAAAATTTAATTGTATTTCTGCGAACTATTACCAAAATGCCATCCAATGCGAACTAACTATTACATATGCAGTACGAATTACTTTATGAATTTATTTTGAAATAATAGTGAATATGAATCAGTAGAAACGTGCCACTTTGGCCAAAAGTCTGTTTTAATTAAAATCGGTTATGTTTTAATAGTTTACCTATATCTTATGATTAAAATAATAAAAATGAAAACAAATGAAGATAGATTTTTAAATTTATTGGTAGGTAGAAACAAGCGAGTACTGAAAGACGTAACCTTTTCAATCTCCTAAAACCTTGCGGGAGAAGAAAATATTGTTGAAAATAAATCAGTAGAAAGAGTCTGGTTTTAGTCAGACACTTATTTTGATTAGAATTTCATTATTTTTAAATGTTACCTCAGCTATGTTTTAAATATTAAAATGGAAACTAAGTCGTTTGATTCTTGAATAGAATAATTTGATCATGTAAGTAGAAACATGCGAATATCGTCAGACGTGGGATTCATCTATTACACGGATTCTTCTGCTTCAGTGAGAGAAGAAAACCTTGATGAAAATAATTTATATGCTCGATCAAAAATGTTTACAACAGCAGGAAGAAAATGAAATACTAATTCTGTAATAACAGATCTATTAACTTTTTAATTATAAATAAATTTGAGTGCACTCATATTTTAAATAGCTATGTTTTAGTTTCTTTTATTCGTTACTTTATTACCATTCTATTTCGTACGGAACAACATTTACTACAATTATATTGATAATTCAATCGACGAGTCCTTCTCCGTCGAATCCTCAAGTATGTAGGATCAAAGAGTAAACCAAAAAAACCGTAAGCCATAAGGTACATCTACGTAGGTTTTTTTTTATCAAATACGAAATTGAACAAATAAGGAATGTGGCGGATGATTCGACTACAGTTTATTTATAAAAGAAATAAATATTTATGACTATTGAGCTCTGCTTTAAAAACAATAAATCAATGTGCCCAGTACCAGTCGACATTCGCCTAAATAAAAAAAACTGGGCTAAACGATAACAGGACATTTCGTCTCGACTCATTTTGTCGGTGCCGCGCGAAAAGACGATCATCACAAGTGACGCACTGGCGCGAGACGTTGATCAGGAAAGAAAAACAGAGCGTACAGATTAGTTACCTACCCAAAATGAACAATCGGAGCTCCTCCCCCATATACTCCAGGCGCTGTGACGTACGGTTTGGTTAAAGCCGCGGGACAACGCACTAAATGCTCGTCGCCGGCTAATAAATGAAGTCAATACGGAATCTAGTAACTTGGCCTCTTGGAAGACAAAGTTCGAGAGGAAAGAAGGATTAGGAACGCATGGGCGGCGCGAGTTTATTTAAGAGGGGGATACTCCCATGGATACACTCCCATCTCTATCGTCATTTGTTCTCCAATACTTTCCTCGAGATTTCTTTTCTTAACTGCCTCGTACTATGTGTGCCGAATGGCTTGCATGTGGAATTTTAACGAAGTCCATTGTTTTTCTTTGAATAGTTTTTGATTTGCCGTAAAATATTTTCAAATGGAATTAACGTTTTATTTTTGTTCTTTTGCGTCGGGAATTCGCGAATTCATATAGTTTATTTCAGAGCCCCGGCGTAAAAAAAAAATGTTGTAATTCTTTTGCACTGAATGGTTGAGTGCGTGCGGCACTATTAAATTTAATTTTAAAGGGAAAAAATATTGAATTTAAGTATAAGCAAGAATCTTTTTAAATGTCGTAGGTGCGGTCAGTGCGTCAGATCACTGATTGCGTCTGGTTAGGGGTTATTTCCTACATTAATTTTTTAATTAATTCCCTTCAAAATTTTTAATTAATTCCTTTCGCTGGAATAAATTCTGTATCTTGGTGTCGCATAGCAAAATTGTCAAAATTACTTTCCATAAGTTAATGCGATATTTCTAATTAAGCAGATAGATCCAATTAACTTTTAATTCATTAAATAATTTAATTAAGTGATTGTAAATCTAATAATCGAATCTTTCCATTTCCTGGTCATCTTGCACTCATGATAACTCGGTGATGAAAATTGCTATCTCTGCATAATACCAAAAGGAAAATTTTTATTTTTTCTGCCTCTTTTTTTTCGAAAGTGAAAGCTACTTTTTTATTAGATATTTTACAAAAGAAACTGCAAATATTCTCAAAATTTAATCATGAATTAACAGCTGCTACGTACTCGTCCACTTATCTTCGAGCTCTTCGGCCTCTTATTGCAACATCATTTTCCCATAATTAGATGTTAAATTATATGTAACAATATTCGAAGCAAAACTGTCTATAAACTGAACGAAATTAGTTGTATTAAACTGAAATTTTACTTATCACCAATCAATGGAGCGATTTCTTTTAAATAAAATATGCAAACAGTTTTTTGTTTGTATTTTGAAAAATCATTGATTGATTAGTATCAATCGTGTGATTAATTTTTAAAATTCTTAAAGAATAATTTTCGCTAGTCAATGTATTTCGGAGAATAAACTAGATGAAAAAAAAGATGGTGTGCGATAAATTGCAATTTCCAAGCTTGCACTTGCACTCGTTAAAAAGGAGATGCAACTATTAAATGCGGATAGAGAGAGATGAAAGGGTAACGCTTTGAACGGCAAAAACAATTTGCTGCACATTTTATGCAACATATTAATATTCATAGCAGTGATGAAATGTCAGCAAAGTCGTGCTATTGGCTGTTAACTTCTGATGGAAAAGACACATCTTTTGAAATTGCCCTTTGAATGTAACGCATGTAAAAGATATAATTGTTAACTAAATATTTTATCATTTTCCTTTCATTCAAAAATATTTCACAAATATTATAATCATTTAAAAACAAATCCCCACCAGATACTTGCTTTTCATAGAAAAATTCTATCCCAACGACTTCCGCGAGAGAGAGAAAAAAAATAATGAATAGAAATCAGTAGAAAGTATCCGTTTTGGTCAGACACTGACATATTCAAATTGTCGCGAATTCTCACAAATTTTATTTATCTCGCGAATAATCAAACAAAGTCGAACCGAATTAAACAAGCCAGTGCGACCAACAACAGTAAAATTCCCATCACAGCCAAAGGAAATCGCAGCCAAATTAAAAAGCAAAAGCCCCATAACCCCGGCCATAATCGAAAAATCGTTCCGCGCGGAAAAGTCAACCTCCCCAGCGTCGAAGCTAATTTGCGGCGCTGCGCTCGTATCCGCGAAAGCCCAATATCCGCGGCGACACTTTAACCAGGGTCGCGCTGGCGAGTACGCAGGCGGCGCGCCGGCGCATAAGATTAACATTAAAGCGCCCGAGCGAATAAGACGATTATGAGGGGGGGATCGGGTTATGGGCTGGGGAGGGTCGGCGCCCACCTGCACACGACGCGGCGGAGTCACGTGCACCTGAGGGTTTACGTTGGGGTCCAACCGCACCTCGAGGCGCGCGAGCCGACTGCTAACTGCACGCTGCGGCTTTTTTTTTTGTCGCGCGCCCCGGGAAGTCTGTGAGCACCGCAGGCGATTCAATCATTCACGCGAGATGACTTTTGGCCGGTGCTCGAGCGATTTTAATAATTATTGTGCGTCTGTTTATTATCAAGGAATGACGATGTTGTTATTTGTGAGCACAGAATTTCATTTCACACAAGAATAAGGCCGTTTGCGTCAAACGTAATAAAAGAAAAAAGAATAAATTAACTCGCAGTTTGTTTTGTTAAGATCTGTGATGATCGCACGTGTAATTTAAATTCCCAGTGTCTTTGTGTTGAAATTAAATATTGAATGGAAAGAAGGAAAAATTATAGTTATAAAAAATTCTTCGTGAAAAATGTGTATTGATTATTATTTCTATCTAAAAGAATATTTTATTAGACGAATACAATGTAAACTAAAAGAATTTTTCAGAATGCTTTATCGATTGAATGAGAAACAAAAGTTTATCGCAAAATGAAATTATTTATTAATGAATATTATTTATGAATATACATTTCAATAGGGCAGACCAAAATTCTCAGTGATGCTTGAAAAATAATTTAGTTTACATATTATATTCAAATACGAGTGTTGAATGTTTAAAACACAAGCGCGGTATTATTTACCTTCGTGACGTCAAACGCACGTGAGTTACGAATACTTTTTTTACAACTTTTATAAAAATATATGTAAATAAAAAGAATAAAAAAATACAAAAATTTATTTCACCGAGCTCCTCGTAAAAATACCGTCGACCCTCGTACCACCCACAAAGTGACCTTAAATTCGTTAAGACCACGAAAAGACGACAAACAAAAAAATCGCTGCCCCGAGCGAGCGCGGCGTTTAATAATTGCTGGGGACGTCGCGATAAAAAGGCTCGAGCGCTACCTGTTGAATTGATTTCCCGGGGCCGGGAATCCGCTACGGAGGCGAGGAAAGGACGCGCGGTCCGACCAAGTGCGGCTTTTTCTCGACTTTAAGGCGAGCCTCCTGCTTATGCAACGTGGATACGATTTGGATGAGCTCAGCACGCGATAAGCGCCGCCTGGAGAAATCGCATCGGCTTTTACGACGAATAACGAAAAGGCGCGGCTCTTTCACGACTTCTCCGATTTATGTGTATAGCACTTTCTTCTTCTTCTTCTTCTTTTTTTTTTATACTTTTTTTTCTCGTCCCCAGCGATGACGCCTTTTCACGCTTTATATTTGGGTCGCGGTTTATTTATCCACGTTTATTTTTATTTCACAGGGACTTTGGAGTTTTAAAATGCCGATATTTTTCTATAAATCTATTACGTGTTATGTAGATTTTGCGTGAATATCCGGAAAATGGACTTTACTCGATCTACGTATAAGGGAATAAGGGGGTGAATGTTTTAGCTGTTGAATTAGCTAAAATTAGATAAGACGTACATTCGCCTACGCTTCGCTTTATATCACTAGAAAAGCGCCTTAAGTCATTGCTATATACGTTTATTCGTGTCCTTTAATAAAAGCCACTGGATACGGGCAAATGCAAAAAAAAAGACATTAGCTGTAAGTTTTAGTGGATGATAACATAACACGTAATGTAGCGCACCTTTTTACGTTCACTTTTCATAAAAGCGATATAAGTGGTATATTCATTTTGAAACTGCGTTTAGATTCTGGGCTATTTTTAAAGTCCGGTTAAAATTTGCTTTTAACTTCGTCGCTATTTTAAACTCGTCGCGAGCTGCATACCGCGAATTCGCGGAGACGACGAAAGAAGAATCCCCGCGTGTACCAGTTTTAAGTGAACGTTGAAAGTGGAAAAATACATTTGATTAATTTTACTTTGGCGAGAAAAGAAAATATTGATGAAAGAAAAATAGGTAGAAGCAGGTGTAGCTACGATTAAACGCTACTTTTAATTAACTTTTTCTTCGTTACAAAAGTTTATCTTAATGTATTATTTTTTAATATATTGTTAATAAATTACAAACAAAAATTGCACAGTAATTTTATATCCACAGATAAGTAGTAATAAACGAATTCTATGAAAGCTTTTGGTTATCAATGAAAAGGTCTGAATCACGTACTTATTTTACAAAAGAAAATATTGTAGAAATAATCAGTAGAAACAGACACGTTTGATCAGACAATCGTTTTAATCGGAATTTAATTCTTTCAAAAAAATCACTTTACCTATAAATGAAATACGAAAGAAAATACTAGCCAGAAAAGACAATGTAGGCGAAATCAGTAGAAAAGGTCGGTTATGGGCAGACGCGCATTTCTATTGCAGTAATTGAATTCATATTTAAAGATTACCTTCCCTACAGTTAAGATATTAAAAACAACACAGCCCGCAGTATTTTTATATTAACATTTACACAACTTTTCAAATTTCTACTTCTACGAGAGAATATATTCATGAACAAATCAGTAGAAATAGTCCCTTTCTGTCAGACGCTTGCATCAATCAGACTTGGCTTCTTTTTTCTTTTTTTCTTTTAAATAATAATTGCAAATATGGATGCCATCGTACTCCAATCTTATCTGTAAATTAGAATCCGTTCAACATAAGTTTCTGCGGTATATCGCTTTCAAAGATAAGGCTCCTTTGCACAGATATGACCACGATTACTCGGAGATAGCC
>JAWWEN010005359.1:0-28689 GCA_035582955.1 Sycophila texana | reverse complement strand
ATGACAAGAATTTTTATGGTACTGATTACTATCACTTCTAGTGTGCGCCATATGTTACTAGAAAATCTAGTAACTTTTTAGTAACTGTTACTATATTTTTTCTCAGTGAACATTTTTTTTCTGTACAAAAATTTACAATAACGTTTAGAGTGCACTAACTATTGTTTGATAATAGAATTTATATACATAAAAAAATCGCAAATTTCTGTAGAGTTACTTTAATCAGACTCCCATTGTTAACGAATATTAATGCTACCTCTAACGAATAGTAATGTCATCGGCCAGTTGCCGGCAACATATCCATCCAATTAACTTCACTTTTAATCACGTCCAATAAATATCCATCGCCGAGTTCTTAGCGAGCGTAAATCAGTTCATTATCTCTCAAAGGACCTATCAATAGAATCCCATATAAGCTCGTTTCCCTCGACCAACACTTATCCGGCAAATGAAGATCGAGCGACAGAGCCGCAAACACACAGAGACGCGACGAGCATCAGATTCATCAGTCGAGGATCACCTCGTCCCCCGCGCCCGCCTCTTCCCCTTTACCCTCGCGTATGAGCTTTGACCGCAGGAACTCGCAATACGCATTAACTCCTCGGTGAAAATGCAAACACACGACTCGTACGCGATTCGGGCCCAAATTGCGCCGCGAACATTTTCGATGCAATTATCTTTGCCTCCTCGGCGGCGGTTTGATGAATAGCCGTAAACGTCCTCTTATCTTTTTTCTTCTGGCCCGTAAAGCCACGGCGAGAGGAGGAATCTCACGCAGGAGAGTGTGCGATTTACACATTAAGGAGTGGCCCCGGAACACTTGATATTTTAGCGCTCATTTATCACGGGCTGATGGACGCCGCTAAGCTTCGTAAAATAAGGGGAGCGCCGGGGCGAGACAATCCAGGTCAGCGAAGAGGCGGTCCACCGTCGCTGCTTTTTTACTCTCTCATTCTCTCTCTCTCGCTGTCTTTCCGACCTTACACATTTCAAGCTCTCCGAAGGAATTTCCGCATTTATTATAACGGATCCTGCGGAGAAAAAAATGAACTTATCTCTATCTCTCTTTCATGAAGCGTCGACCGGGCAATTTTCTTCGTTTTTCATGAGACTATACGCCGCTTGCGACTGACCTCGCAATGAGGGATCGCTGAAATTAAACGACTCAGGAGGGAGTCGTACGTGCGAGGGGGAAGAGGAAGAAAGAGAGAGAGAGTCAAGCTGAGATGGGGACTAAGTGTGCCTCGGAAGAAAAGAGATCATTCGTCTCGGTTCTCGGAACGAGTTTATATAAATTATGATGAATAATTGCCACCCACTTAATGCCACCCCTTTTCTCTTTAAAATGCATCTCTTGTTTATGAAAATGATAATTCATTGGGGATAATTAGCGCGACCCGGTAAAGTTTTGGGGGCTGACGACGACGACGTCGATCGATGTCATTTTCGCGTGACACACACGCGTGACGCCATCAAGCACACTCGGCCGGATTTTCTCTGCTCCCATTTAACAAACAAAAGCCGGCGGTACGCACTCGTTTCGTAATTTGCCGAAAATCCGGGCTTTCGACAAATGACTTCATTAAACAAGTAGTCGCCGATGATTTAGCGTTTGTATGCAAATAGAAATAAATTTGGACGGATTCCACCTTTTACGCGTTTAATGACTTTAATCTACGTTTTTTTTATTTTATTTTTATAGTGTTCTTTAACTTCTGCGAATTTGACGTATAAATTTGCGTGTGTTCGATTTATTATTCAAATTTATTGTGATTGTGTAGGCAATTCATCAACGAATCATTTGCTAAAAATCTAATAATAAATGTTATAAAAAGTTAAAAGTTGACTACCTATATGCATTATTATTTTTGTTATAATTTGAGAGCAGTAATAAATACTAATCAATTAACCGGCCCAAGCTTTCCAATTATTAAAATCAACAAATCATCATGTCGATTTGCGTGAATTAATTTGCAGTATAAAAAAGGCGTATATATATATAAACGATCGCTTTGCCAGTCTGAACCTACTCGAATCGATATCTCATTTCCCGGCCGAACATAATTACGTTATATCTTCCTGCGAACTCTCCGCCTGTCGTTAAATTAACGGCGCGGCGGCACGTGTTCCCCCCCCAAAAAAAGGTAAGAAGGCAGAGGAAGAAGAATGACGAGGCAGAGAGGGGGGATGCGCAGGTCGAAGAAAAACTAATAATCTCATAAATATCAAGCAGCGTGTACAAGCTCCCTCGTTACGGCGAGGAACATGTCGGGCGCGTCGCCGACATGCCGCGGCCGCTCGGAATGAAAATGAGTTAATGGAGTTCGGGGGGAGAGCCGTGCGCTCGGGCGCAGACGTCGAAGGAGCGCTCGTGTATATAAGACCGCCGCGGCAGTCGGGGGATGACGCGCGCGGTCCTCCGCGAGCTTTGCCCGATCAATAGCTTTTTCGATAAAACAAAACAAAACAAAAAAATCAAAGGGAAAACGATGTTAGTTGCAAGTAATGGACGCTGGCGCGCACGAAGCTTTTTTAAATAGATTTTTCGTGGTTCATTTTTTTTTTTTGAGGGGCTTTCTTTCTCTTATCAGGGCTATCTGGTACCGGTGGAAATTGAGGTAGGGTTGAAGGGGCCGTTTGTTTATCCTGATTTAATTCGTCCTGGCCGAGAGGGTGGTTTTTCTGCTTTTTAAAGGTGAGGCGCTATTTTGTCTAAAGGGAATCTACTTCGTCCGATTAAAAAGAAAAAAAAAAGAAAGAATGTTCTAGCAATGCCCTGCGGGGCACTTTCCGCTTCGTGAATCTGTTTTCTTATCTTTAGTGCCTTCTTGATTGTTTCTGATTGTACAACGAGACTGAAAACGTTGAACAGATGCGGTAAATATTTTTGCACATTTGTACGTTCATTTTATACCGTCCTGAATATTATCAAACGATAATTAACAATTAAAGTTGCGTTTACACCGCGCGTAAAACAATCATTCGTTGACCG
The DNA here is from genome assembly GCA_035582955.1 of Sycophila texana. NCBI lineage: Eukaryota > Metazoa > Arthropoda > Insecta > Hymenoptera > Eurytomidae > Sycophila > Sycophila texana. The sequence continues at coordinate 25,697 of JAWWEN010005359.1, read as the reverse complement.
GAAATCAGAGAAGAGTCCCGAGCCGCCGCTGCTTTTTTTTCCTCTTCTCTCCGAGCCGTCATTAATAAACAATACACAGGCCGAGATAAAAATAACGTCTCATCGGTCGTGAATGCTAAACTGCGGGCGGGGGTGCATTCAGCGTCCGATGCGCCGAGGCCTATAGCGCGGCGCAGAATCGCCTTTGAGCTTCGCTGGCGCGCAGACTTGCACAACTTCCGGGGACTACGTGCTCGCTGTGTATAGTCGGGGGAGGGGGTTGGCGGGGGGGTGTAACGATGCCGATAACGCGCCGATCCCTCAATGCAGAAACATCTGCTTCGCCGACGTGTATATACACGAGTGTGTGCGTGTGGGAGCGTGTGTACGTGTGTGGGCGCAAACCCTCCCAGTACTCATACAAAGTCGCGTATATACCCGGAGCGACGCGAATTCCCAAGACTTGCCCGGCTCCCCCGGTGTATATCTCGTGTATTCATCTCTCCCCCTTTCTCCTTCCATCCGTCGCGTCGACGTGCACTCGTCAATGCGATACAGTCACTCGGCTCTCTGGCCTATCGACCGCCCCACATATTACCCGTCCCGTGGCTCTCGCTCTCTCTCTCTCTCTCTCTCTCTCTCTCTCCTTTCTCACTCCGCCGGCAATTGGCTCTCTTACCCCGAGACTCTCTCGAGCTCCTGGAGGTCCGCGATTGTTTGCTCTCTGCGGAACGGACGCGTCGAGACGACGACTCCGCGCGACGTTTGGTCACTGCTACTTATATATATATATATACATATATGTACGAGACCCTCGTCGCGCTGGATAAAAATCCTAGACGAGCGCAGGACGAGCACACGTGTCCCGATTGGCAAACCGAGAAATTGCGCCGTTTTATTAAACTTTTTACGCGGCGACTTTCGCAGTGGTTGCACGTTGCGTCGTGGAAATTAGCCCGGCGGACGAATTTCATCGACCGACGGCGCCACTCTCGCCGCGGTATAAATTTTAACGGCGATTATTAACGGACAGTGATGCGCTCCAACGTTCCAGGAGCTTCTTTTTTTTATAGTCGCGTGGCGAGTTACCCTTTTCTCTCTCTTTTAGTCTCGTTTTTTTTTTCATTTCCGCGACCGCGACTCTGTCATAATTGGTTCGCTTCGCGGCGAGCTTATGCACAGGTACGTCGACGGCTTTTTATCGCTCGGGATTTTACGTCGCCGTGGTGCGTTATCGGTGATCGAGCTTTAAAACTGCCGCTGGAAAAAAAAGGAAACAATTGAGGCCTGATCGCACTTAGGCAATATTTGATTTGTATTCCGCTTACTTTAGCAATTAATCGATTGCGCGTAACACTCGGCGCCGAGGGAGGGAGAGGCCACCCGAACGGACGAGAATAAACGTAAACTCCGCGGGTTTGTAAACTCGGTCACTCGAGCCGGCCGATAAAATCGCGACCAGCTCGCTGTTTATGCAGATGGCTTGCATTAAAGTAAAAATTAACTTGGAGGGTGGCTGGCTCGACTCGCGGCAACAAACGGATTCGTTCGAAACAAACGGTTCGGATGCGTTTTGCTGGAGGAAAAAGGGGGGTAATTATAATTGACGATTTAAAGCGCGCTCGTTCGTTCCGCGCTTTCGCGACGAAAAGAATCGCTTTGTCCCTCGCGGAATGAATAAATAATGCAACCTACTAATGTTAATTTGGAGGATGCTGCGCTCATAACCGAGCTCTTTCCCGAGTAATATAAACTTTATGAAACTGGAATTGGACCAGCTTCTGTCGACTTGTACTTCAACTCGCAGGCACATGGCTTTCGAGAAATTAATTTCCAACTTATAACGCACTTAGTGTGCAAATTGTAAACGTTCCTAATTAAATGAGTAGTCCAACTTCAAAAATTTTGAAGGCTCTACCACTAGTCGTAATTTATTGTTTACTCTTGACTCACGTGAACCCACGTTTAATTTTTTTACGTTTCACATTAAAAATGAAAATATTTGACGGCATACCGTGCATATAGAATTTGCCGTTGCTATTGGACGAGTGTCTTTTTTTTTCTAAATTTTATCGAGGATAAACAAAATAAAAAGAATAATAATAATTATAATTCATAAATGCGAAAATTTCCGTAACAAAATTAATGACATTACGATCGGGTGATTAAATAAGAGCTTAAAGCCCGTTGCATAATTTGGGAGGGTGGGGGAGGGCCTGTTACGTAAACCAGATAACCCATTTGTCCTTTTCAGTGGATAAAGATCGAGAAAGCACTCGACAAGGAGCCTCAGATGCTACAGTGATCTTTTTTTTATGACGAGTGCAGACTTCGATAAATTATGCAATTATATCAACCGTGGTTACGCTTATAATTTAATTATTTTTCGAATGTATCCCACGTTTTATTTGTAATAACTTTCTATAATTTTTCGTTATTTGTACGTTTTACGTATCAGTGCACCAGACTGATTTTACGATTTTACAAAAATTGATGAAAAACAAAATTTTGACATCCTACAAGTCAAACAATTCCAGCAGTTTTCATGAAATTTCGAGAATTTTTCAACATCAAAAAGCATTTCCATTTTTCCGATTATAACGGATGATGGATTTTTGGCCTTTTTTTTTTAACCCTTCCGAAAAAATGTAAAAAAAAATATTTATCAACAATAACCTAGAATTCACAACAAAACTATAACAAAACTACAGAAAACTTGTTTTTAATTCGAGGTTGCAATGCGTTTACGAAATACGGTAACAACGAAATAAATGCAAGTCGAAACCATAAAAGAAGATAAAATACGAATGGGTGCATCGTTCGAAGCTCTCAATTCAAAACACGCTGTGTATATCTCGGTGCTTGCCGTCGATTTCACTCGGGCGTACCTTTCAAAAATGCAACAAAAAAAAAAAAAAAAAAAAAAAGAGGAACGGCAAGAAGGACCGAGACAGCCGATGCGGCTAAAGAGCGAGCGAGAGCGCCCGAGGGAGATGGAAATTTCATTCTGAATAAAGTACGACCCGTAATGCGTTTACGGCTTTCCATTGTCGACATCTCCACCACGAGCTTACGTGCACACACGTATACCGAGGGAAAAGAGCGCGGCAGTATCATAAAACGAGAGTGGAAAAGAGAGAGGAAGAAGTGGTGGCCGGGCGGAGGGGAGGGTTGGAACTATACCTGAACTTTGTTCGCGCTCGCCGCATTTTTCCACAAAAAGCCGGGCGAAGGAAGGCGCGCGCGGAATTGAGTTAGGGGAGCGAAGTATTATAAAAAGGCGGAGGGGAGAGCGAGAGAGAAAGGATTCCGCTTCTTATCGATTAAAAGTCAAGGTTGTGTATATAATCGCAAACGCGCGCGAAGATGCGAGTCTGGAATCTCTCTGTCTCCTCCGCGCCCCGAGATTCTTTCCTTCTTTTTTTTTTGGGCGGAGGACGAGCTCGAGCGAGTGAAGGGGTAAATTGAAAAATCGCGTTATTAGGCTTTGATTGAGCGAGCTCCAAACAATGTTCGGATTTGCAGCGGAATCTCCAATGAGCCTCTCAATCTTCTTCATCTTGAGAGAGCACAAAAATGGCTGTTTTGATCGGCGTGCTTCTTAATTTTTTTTTTATTTATTCTTCATCTTCTGTTTTTGTTTAAAAATCTTTTTTTTTCTTTTGGCGATTCTTAAAATTAGCCGGGAGAAGAGGGAACGGGCGTTTAATTGGGCGGTACGAAATTTCATTTGGTGCGTCGGTTTCTTCCTTTTCCGGGTTTTTGGTCGATCGCCCCGGCGACGGTTATAAATGTATAATTGATTTCGATTATTCATACTGTTCAAGCGGTGCGCGCCGAAGTAACGGAAATTTTCTAGGTCTCCGAGCCGCGACCCCCGATTGCACCTTAATTTACGTATCTGCGGTTATTAAACATTCAAACTCGTGGCTATTAAATGTTTGATCGGGGTCGACCGGTAATTACATTAAGCTGTCCTCTTTTTTTTCATTACTTTTTACCTTTCCATGTTACTTCCTTAATCGACGTAGTTTCCCTCACTTTCCTTTTTTAAAAACAACGACGCTCAATATTTTCATACTGGATCTTGAAGCTCACCAGACACCGTAAACTGTAGATTCGAACGACACTAGATATATATAGCTGAAATACATAGTGATTCAAGCAGTACAACCGAGCGATTCGTAAATTGCTTTAGTAACATTATTATCGGTTTGTACTCAAAATTGTACGGCCGAACTTCATCACGGACGAATATAGTATTTCGAAGCAGTTTTCATAAAGAAAGTCGTAAAGGCGACGATATGAAGTGACGCATAAAGTGGAGCAAAGCTGGTCGTTACTTTTATTTGCGACAGCCGCCTTTACGACTTACACTCTCGAAATTAAGTACGCAAATGTAAAAAAATATCTGCGCCGCAATAGAAATGTAAAAATATGTTAAAACTCAGGAGCGAAGTCCCGACAATCCTCCTCCCCACCGAATCGGGAGGATGTAATGCCCGCGAAACGAGCAGTCCCCGGTTCTCAGCTAATAAATTTAATTAAACAGAGGAGAGCGCGATCCGAACGACGCTGAAGTGCTAATCCGTCGACAGCGGCCCGCGCTCCATTCGACGAACGCAAATCGGACTTTCAATTATCCCGCGGCTCACTCGATATTTTTTCAAGCCGCGGCGCCCGGCGAAATTACGGGCTTTTATTCGGGGCTCGCGGACGCGTTATTTTATTGCGCGCGTGGGGAGATCTACGCCGCTCCAATTTCACGCGAGAGGAGCAGGAATAATTACGGCTCGGTGGCTATTATTCGAGCGCGAACGCCCGGACAATATTTTTCGCGCGCGTCCCCGTGTTTGCTCTCGAGTTCGCGCGCTCTTTTTAAGTGATGCGGGGGCAGCGGTATTTCGTGGACGCGCAAAAACGGTTTTAGCATCGAGACGTCGAAGCCTCGCGGGAAATAAAATAGTTTTGCAAAATTTCTTTGTTTCCGTGTTTGTTCATCGTTTATATTGTCTCGCCGTGCTCTGCCTTCATTCGGGTATTCGCGATCGCTGGGGATACATTTGATGAAAATGCTGCAGCGATGCTTTGTTATAAATGCACATTGTTATTTGGCTAAAAAAAAAATCGAATTGTCCTTTTTTTTTGTTTGTGACTGTAAATATTTTCCGTTTGAGCCCAATAAAATTCAGTCGCGAAATAGCAATATATTTATTTTAGCGCTCCCACGCAAATGTTTACGCATTGTCTGCATGTATATTAGATGATGTTTAAAATTATTAAATATAAACAAAATACACTTACAATGTTTAATTTAAATATATATATATAAAAAACAAATAAAAACAAACAGCAGACAAACTGTATACGGATATTGAATGATGGGAAAAAAATATTCTTTTATTTTCAAAATGAAGAAATGCCATGGAAACTCAATGAAACTACACACCAATCGGTGTTAATTGGCAAACTATGCAGTAAAAGTATTCGAGACCCGTCGCGGCGTCGTCCTCCGCGCGAATTGCATCGGCGTCGCTTTTATATTTTCCTCCTCGTCGCGCCGCACCCGCGGGAGTTCCACTGCACAGGGTGACGCGTGTCGCGCTGAATTCCCGCGCGAAAATTCAATCGTTCGAACGTCGCGCCGACGGGCCTCTCTTTTTTTTTCACCACTGCCGCGAGTTTGCATCGTCCATTGCTCCGTCGCGATCGCATCGAACCACCCCCCGTTTTCACCCCCTTCCCCTGGGGGAGAGTACACCGATTATGAGAGGAGTTTTCGCGCGCTCCCGGGGCGAGTTGATTAGTTTTTTCCGTTGGCCATATCGGCGCGAGCGCACGCCGCGGACGAAAAAAAAAATAAAAAAAATAAAAAATAAAAAAACGCGGGGAAGCGCAGATTGGCTTTGGCGCGCTTTGTGCGCCGGTGGATTCCCTTTGAAGCGCGCGCTTTGACGGCTCGCGATAAAGTTCGATGCGGGGGAAAGTTTGCCGGGCGCCGATACGGAGGAACGCCGCAGCCCTATACTCCCCCTCCATCTATGCCGTCCATCCGATGAAAATCGTTAGCGAGCTGGTGGCCACTTTTTTTTTTGCTCGCAGTAATATCGAAATTGAGATATTGCATTTGCCGGCGGAATTCCGCTGACGTTGATATAACGGAATTTCACGTGTGTTGCGCCGCATTGTGAACTCTCCGGGCTTTTCAGGGCCGCTAAATGACGTTGTCTGGAAGCTCTTCCGTCGGCTCTGTACCCCCCCTTTTTTCTCCCTCTTTATTTTCGTTTAGCGCAGCTTCATCGCGAATAATGTACTTATATGCAACTGATTTATCGTGTTTATTATTATTTTTTCTTTTTTTTCTTCGTATTCCATTAAAAATGTAACGAGAAGTGTAATCAAATATCAGATAGACATTTTGTCAGATTCAATTTTGCCGGGATAAAAATGTAATGGGGAAAATCGCGCAGGTGCTGGTTGAAACTGATAGCAGCGAGAAATCAATGACGTGATTAAAAGTCACTTTACAAGCGCGTATACCATTTCGAACTTTAATCAAATCGACTTACGGCTAAATCGCATCAATCCTCTAATTATTTTCCGCGGCTCGAGCGCAAAGCGCACGTCGATCGGTCAAAATGAAAGAAAAAAATCCGCCCCTGCAATATACACATTTCCCCTTTTAGAGCGAAGCGGCCGGGCCTCCGTATATAAAATACGATCGATCGGCGCGTAAAATTTTCATCCCGCCCGAATTGTAATTCAATCCGGCGGAATTCATTTGGATCCGCAGCTCCTTCGCGGATTTCACCCTACTGCCTCGTATAAAAAAAAATAAACATTCCGAGAGTGTGCTATATATACACACGAAGGCCCGATCAATCTCTCGGGCGGCCTCTACTCAAGCCCCTCGCCGAAAATGCAGTGGACGCACTTAAAGGGATTCGGTCGATTGCGCGACGGAGGGATACTCGCGTTTCCGCGTAAAGTAAATACCCGCGGCGCGATCCTTCGGCTAAGCCCCGGGACCCACAAAGGGGCCGCGCTATACGCGGGATTGGACTACTTTCTATCCGTTTGATTGAACCCGGCGCTTTCGTCCCCCGCGGCGGATTTTCTCAAAATAAAGGAGAGTATACGCCGAGGAGGATTTTCCTCTCCTGTCGCCTTTCTCCCTCGGCTTTTACGGGGCGGGCGCGCGGCGCCCGGTAAGTCGCGGAAATTTTTCAAACGGACCGGGATTCCGGGGGTGGCGCTCGATCGCCAACTGTAAGAGGGTGCAAAGGTGCCCGACGCGCGGAGCCCCGGCCGAGGCAATGGCGCAGAAAATAATATCTGTACGAGGCCGTCGCGCCGATTGAGCGTGTATTAAGGAAGCCGATAAGGACGCTCAGGCACGAGGGGTGAAAGTTTTAAAGCGTCGCCGGGAACCAATTAGCTTTTATTATCGCTATTTTATTGATTCCGAAGGGAGGAGGGACTTTATTTATATGGCAATTCAGCTTTCTACCTTCTTTATTGTTCGCGTCGGCGAAAGCGAATTTATATTGCTGATTGATACGTATGAGAAAGAAGACATTTAAATATTTTCACTTAGAAGATTTTCTTTTTTAACAGAAGCGTATTGAAAAATAGTAGTTACTTGTATTATGAGTAATGTGATATAAAATACTTTTGAAGATTCTAATTTGATAAATAAATACGTATTTCATGAATTAAGAAGTGTACTTTTAATACCAGTGAAACGATGTTGAACAATATAAAATACTGTACTATAATAAATTTTGTAATTATTATAGAAATTATTTTTACATAATTATACTGACTATTTATAACAAATTTATTGGGAATGTGAATGTAGAATTGTACATTAAAAAAAAACTCCCACCGACTATCTACGCACGTACACTGAAAATCTACATATTTACCACTCATTTGCGTGTTTATTAGACAGTCGTTCTCTACTGGGTATTCAATTTCCGGAAGCTTTTTGTCGACGCATAAATTGCAATTCGTTCCGCGGCGGAACAAAAGAGACGGAGAGAGAAAAACGCTAATCTCCATGTCTGTTAAAACTTGGTAAAACAACGGAGCCTTTTTTACATGAAACTCGAATGCCTGAGGAATGTGGAAATTACGAATTTCCAGCGGCGTAGGAATGCGAGGAAGGGCGGCCGTGCGGTCCGAAACGGAGGCAAACCGTCGAAAGCTCAGGGCGCGTGGTCCGCCGCGTAAAAACAGGGGCATACGCCGAGCGGATATTTTCGAACAAATACGCGGAGGTACTTTTGGCCGCTCACGCGCTCACAAAAGCTACCCCTTCCCTCGCTCAGATCACGGAGCTTTGTTCGCGGGATCGAGCGTCGCCACGCTCCGTTTGACGCGCCCTCCCGTTGGGAATCGCCTCTGTTTGTCAAAAAAAAAAAAAATAAATAAATAAATAAATAAATAAATATAATAAGAGAGAGAGAGAGAGAGAGAGAGAGAGAGAGAGAGAGAGAGAGATTGGAAGAGTAGGGATAGAAGAAAAAACAGAGATCGCAAACGGCGACGTCGAGAGCTTACAGCTGTGCGCTTTTCCGTTGCAGCTATTAATTCCCGCGCTTCGACTGACACTTGGCAGCGGCTCGAGGAAAGCATCTCGAGTGCCTTTGGGGAATTTTAACGCCGAAATGGAGTTTATTCGCGTAATGGGAGTGGGCACGAAGGTTTAAATGAGATACGTGACCGAGTGCTTTTGGTTGTATATATGTATGTATATATTTGAAGGCGCGCGTGGCTCCGAGCGGGATATTACTACGGAATATATCGTAAAAAGCTGAGCTCGCAGGCAACTTTGGCAGCGCATGTAAAGGGATGCCTTTTCAAAAGAATTTTTGCATAAAGAAGCTGCTTGATATAATATGGATGAAAAATCGTGGATTCTAGCCGCTTGTTTTTGGTGCACGTACTTTGGATCAATGAAAGATTTTTACTCAAGCGTGGAAAATTTATTTAAGTTTATCCGATCTTTAAATCGTTAAAGCGTCTTTCACGTACGCACGCAACAATCGAGCGCACTGTAATAAATTCCGCATTTCGTCGTATTGTACATTACAATTTCAATTATATATTCATTTTTCTTTTTTTTTAGCAATGTCCGTCGAGTATTTTAAAAATGCTTCAAACGTTTCCACGTACGTTATAAATTAAAATATATATAAAAAAATACGACTGCTTTTTACTTGGCATTGTAATATTAGTTTTTATGTCACATCTGGTTATAAATTCGCACACGTTTTCGGCGCACTCCAGTCCCCACCCGCGACGCACACTCCAAAGAATATCGAATAATTTTTTTTTTTTTCACTTTACAAAGTGTCCCATTTTTCGTCGCAAATTGCACTTTCATATTCTACAAACGTCATTCAATGAAAATTAAAACCCCACTCGGCGAAGTGGCCTCGTTTGCATGCAAACGCCACTCTCCGCGCGCGCGAGCTTAAAAAAAAAGCTTGCGAAAGAAAAAGACAAAAGTGACGGAGGCGTACGAGTACGCGCGCCCCGCGAGGAGAAAAGAAATCAAGAGACTTCAGTGAAGGAAGGAAAATACATACGAAAAAATGCGAACCCTCGTCACTCGCGCGGCCCGACGTCGGGCAGTCGTACGTATTCGGTCGGCGGGGGCGGGAATTCCGAAACGCGTTAGCCGGACGAAAACCACGGCGGATACGGCCAAGCATTTGCATAACCATCTTTGACGCCTGGCCTCGGTATAACTCGAGCGAGCTCATATGCGTGACACGCGTCGAATACGGCGTGCATACATCACCCCGCCCCGGCGGATTCTTTGATAACGGCGTGACCCAGAAAATCTCGTCTTTTTTCGCTGAGTCGCGGCCGCGCCACCGTTGCTTCCTATCTCCCGGTTTTTGCTTTATGCGACGTCTCTCTCTCTCTCTCTCTCTTTTTTCCCCTTCTAGCACGTGTCGCGGCGTAATAAAATATTTCGGCTTCCTATAACGTATCTCTCCCGCCCGATTGCATTTTCGCTGACCGGCGAGATATTTGTGAGTGCCTTAAGGTCGGATACCTTGATGTATTCTGCATGAGATCCCATTTTTTTTCTGCTCCTCTGGTTATATTTAATTTTTTTATGTTTAATTCATGCTGTTTTTCAGTTTTGGCTACAGAATAGGAAGTAATTGCTGCAGACGACGGTCTCGTTATAAATTCCTGGTTCGCTGATTTTCTTTTTCTTTTTGGAAAAAAAAACGGCATCGTTTAAAGAATTTAGAACGATCAAAGAAGTTTCGCGCGCACATCCGCGCTATTAAGTTCGCCGCTATTTTTTATTCAACATTTTTCTCGCCCATTTTGCGCGACTTTTACAAACGACGTGGTCGTGAGAACCTTATAAGTTCCATCTTTCGGAAAACATCGCTATCTCGTGCTTTCATAAAGAACATCCGTGAATTCACCGAATCCCGCCAGCGTATTTCACGTGTCACATTTATACTCTGCTTTATATATGCAACGACATTAATATTTCATTATTTATAGTGAAACCCTCTATAAATGTACCTTTTATTACTTTATTCAATTAAACGTATTCGCAGAAGCATACCGCATTAACACAAAGAAGAAATTAACCTAAATATAAACGAACAAAAAAAGTATAATACAAAATTTTTCTCCAAACGTGATGATAATGCCGCACGAATACAACTTCGCCCGATCCATTATGAAAGTGACGTCAAATTAATGCTCGTGTTGTAATTAGCTACTACCAGACAGATTAAAAAAAAAAGAAAGCGCACATTATCCCCGTGAGTCGGTCAAATTCGTTGATCGCCGTGAGACAGAAAGAGAGAGATACTGTAGAACACCGGTCGGAAGAAGCGCCGGTATCGTATCGAGGTCGATCGAATTATCCCGCGATTTAAAGCGGAAAACGTCAGTCGTGCCCGCGCTCAGTGGCATCGACGTTCCTGCAATTGATCGAGCCATTCGCGAGGCCCAAAATGATTCCGAGCGCGGCGCGCGTGACGCATTACTTACGGCCCTCGGCCCACGCACGCGATATCGGGATTTCGGCCGTCGCGCTTCGCCGCGTCCGCACGTGTCGCACCGTTACTCCCCAGTATCGGTTTTTCCTCCGGCACATGTACCGCCGCGCGCGACTTTTGTTATGGAAAACGTCGCGGAGAGAAGAGATTGGAAGGCTTCATCACCTTGAAATAACGCCCAACCGCGGGGAAAGATCCCTTTATCGAAAGTCAATTTTCCGGAGAGTCCCAATGTCCAGGTATGTATAGGCAAAGAAACGAGACGTCTCCTTCAATTTTTTACCGGCAACAGAAGGTCCTCTCGACGGCTCCGGTGCAAAAGTGTAACCTAATGCACTTTGGATCGAACTCTCTTACTCTCCCGAAAGATGACGAACGAACGCGCACATTCCCGGCACGGACGGAATGCCGAGGGAAAAAATTTGAATACAAAATTCTGCACGAGTAGGGCTCTGCGGCGCGATAAATTAAAAATTTCCCCAAACGTCGCGGCGGGGGCGAGCTCATGCTAAGCAGCCGGGCAAAAATTCGGCCCGCGCGCCGCATTGCGGGGCACATTCAGGCGGTTCTCATATATACGCGCCGGATTATGAAGAATTTAATGGCGCACGAGAAGCAACAAGGGGAGAAGAAGTAGGAGAAGAAGCGCACGCCGCGGAGAAAAAGGGAGAAATCAAGCGGAATGGCCCTCGCCGCGCAAAAACGGCTCTTCCGGGAAAGAGCGAATTTCGCAGTCTTTCCTCGTTTCGCTTATTATAAACATCGCGGGTATTGCGGAGGGGCCCGCGTAAGCCACTTGCCGCCGGCGCGGAAGGTAATCCGGAGGACGGCGGAGCGAGCTTGCACTGCGGAGGAGCGAGCCCCGTTCGATGTGGCAACGGAAGGGGGAAAAAATATCGAGTAATTTAAAGACGCTTTCGCCCGGAGTTTTATCTGCGATTCGAGGCGAGCCTTCGAGGGGCGCGTGCACCGCTTTTACCTTGTTTCCCCGCAAAGATGCGGCGACGCTTTGCGGCTGATTATTTTTATGCAAATAGAGAGGGCAGACGTCAACAGTGGCGAGGATTAACGGGGACGGGCTAAAAACACAAACCGTTAATGTCGAATTTATTGTAATTTATTCATAAGCATTAATTGAGTTGGCTTCATTGATTTAGCCCTCCGCGGCGCTGGGATAATTCATCGGCGCTCATTACAATTCAAACGGAAAGTTAAGTCGACGCGGAATATTTCCAATTAGGCCGGAATCCACAGTCCCTCCTGTTCACCGATAATTTCTCCTCGAACCGCGCTATTTGCCGTGGTATACGAAAACAAAAAATTTTCTTGCCTTGTTTTCTCTTCTCTCTCTCTCTCTCCCACTCTCTGTTTAAAGAAAAGTAACATCCTGCCCCGAGCAGTTTAATAATAATTTATTTATTTATTTATTTAAAATCAACGGGCTAAATAACCCTTTTACAAGTTCAAGAATATAATTAGCGGTGCTTTAAAATCACAAGGTAAAATAATAATAAAATAAAATTTAAAAAAACAGTATACGGTAATTCCCGCCTTCCGGTGCAAAAGGAGAGCAGCGTCGTAACCGCCGGTGAACTCTCGGGTGAAAAAAAACGTCACTTAATTATGCATGACACCCACGCGGAACGTTGACCGCCTCTCGCCGGCGCCTAAGCACACAAGTGGGCGCTCGTTTAACGAGCCGGCGCGAATTCCCATCGATTCGTCCTAACGTAAACTAATTGCGCATCGACGCGTTCACCGAATGCGGGTGGGCGCCCACGCCATCCACCGCCGATGGACACGCGACACCGGCCGAGTCGAATCCGCCGCGGTCGCCCTCTCTCTTTTCCCAGCCGGATATTTAATGAATTGTTCATTCACCTCGGCGCAAAAACTCGCACGCGCTACACCGCCTCCTCGATATTTAATTTACCAAACCGACGCTGCCGGCGAGCGGCATTTCATTTATGATTCCACCGCCTACGAAATTTCTTCTCCAAACTATACCGTATAGAACCGATGTATAAATCATTATAAAAAGTTCGGCGCGTAACAAATTACCCGACGGGTGATTTATAGTCGAAAAATAATAAATCAAGCATAAGACGTATCGAGCATCCCGCGTTGTTTTCCTTCTGCATGTCTGCGTATGTGTTTATATAAATAAAATCCTGATGAGCGCGGGGCTCGCCGGCTTTTCAGCGGCTACGCGGCCTATCGATCAGCGAGGTGCACGTAAACAAAGCGTCGCGCGCCGTTGGAACGTTTCCCCCGCATCATCCGGCCGTGGTGTCACGCGACACGACGACGTCGCGTTATCTTCCGTCAGTCGCTTCCCGCAGGAATTAATCTACCCCTCCCCTGCCCCTCATTTCCGGCGTATCGTGTTTTTAGGTGGTTACCGCGAAAAAAAAAAGCAGCGAGATCGAGGGGAGGCGAACAGACGTCTCATTACGGGGGGAGGTGAGCGCCGGTGATTTAATGCGGCCGCGAGCGCTATCGCGCTTACTGAAGGGGAGGGGCGGGGGGGGGGGGGAGAACGCAATTCGTGTGAATAAAATATAGGCTTTTTCAATGGGCGAACGAGGGGCGAGTTGATGATGCGTGCTGCGTCGGTCCGTGATTAAATCTTAATAGGAGGTCGGAACTTACGTGCTGCGGGCGGAGGATTGGCTCTCTTTCACTCACCTGCAAAATAAACAATGACTTTGGTTATTCTTTTTGTTCGTTGGGAAAAGTCTTTTAATAATGAGAATGGACTTATTGTGTTTTTCTAGTTTTGCGTTTCTACGGATCGAATGGCTCTCGATGAGTTCACGCGGCGCTCGCGTTGCATTAAAGTGCGACCGCAGTAGATACAGTCCGAGTTTGGTCAGACAATTTGTCGAGTATCGAGTGTCGAGTAGAAGTGTCGTATTTTAATTATTAGAAGAATATGTGAATTATAATATTAGTATTAAAATACTATTTTATTTTATGGATAAAATAAATATCACTGATTTTTTTTTTACTTGAAGTGTGAAAAAAGCACTAAAAAAGAAATGGAATTTATTTTAATTTAAGTGGAATAATATAATAACGCACCGACGAAACTTATGTTATCAATCACATCCGTAGGGACTCTGCAGTTCTCTCATACACGAACTGTAATAAATAATGGAAATTGAAAAATCATATAATTTAATTGCAGAAAAGATAAATTGCAGTTAAAGTTTAATTTATCGGTATTTTAACAAATTTTTGTTATTAAATCGAGATCCGGAGCAAATCAATTCGTCGCACAAGCTTATCTCCTTTTATTATTAACGATATATCTGATATTGCGTTTAAGCACAATCAATATTCACGAAAATTTCGCGCGACTCTGATCATTGTACCACTCCACTTCGCCGAGTTTCACACGAGAGCCCCTGAAAAGATTCAATTTCCCACTTAAATTATTTCGACGAACGAACTTTAATTTTGCTGTTAAAAATTGCGAACGTAAAGTCACGACAACGAGAGAAAAGCCATTTACACGCTAGAAAAATCATCCAGTTCTCGTAAACAGGAAAACACGCTGCACCGTTGCGCGAGGCGCGAGATATTACCGTGTCAGCTGACATTAATTTTTCCAAACCAAATATTCCGGGAAAATCAATATTGCGCGGTTCCCCCCCGCCTCCACCCACGTGTACATCCATCCACGTAAATTACCACGGCGACATCAGCGTCGGAAGCGTTCGGCGGAAAAAGCAGTCACTCGTCCGCACGTTACTATATATATAGCCATCACTATATACGCAGCCTGCACTCAATCCCGTGCACGCGCCAAAAACTTTCGCCGCGCTCTGCGCTTGTTTTCACGCGTTGCTACTTGTTGACGCTCGTCCCCCGCAATGTATATTTCCCGTGGCGAAGCGCAACGAAATTTCAGCGAGGCGAAAAAAAAGCCTCGCGAAAGTGCACAAACGCGAAAAGAGAGCCGCGCCCATTAGTCGAGAATAAAAAGCCGTCGCGAAGTATCAATATGGGTTTGCTTTTGCATTCCGCCTCAGTCTCTCTTTTCCCGGCTTCGCTCCCCGTAAATCATGATTTCGCCCGTACGGCCGAGCGCGTGGGCGACGCGCACAAATATCTCCCGGCTTATTCTCCCCCTCTCCCCCTTCCGGAAGCTCGGCCAACTTTTTTTTACGCGAGAACTTCGAGAGCCCGGCCGAAGTCGCTTTTAGCGATTGTACTCTCCACAAGGTCGTTCGGGAACCCTCGATACAGCGATAAGGAACTTCCGGACATATGTCGCTTAACTGCCGCCTTCGCCTCTGTATTAATAAGTTTCGCCAGAAGATTGGCTTTACATAAGGCAAAGGGTTCAATGCATTTTCAAGCGACGCCTCAAAAGATCGCACACATCCCCCCATGAATTAAACATGTCCAATCCGTTAATTTGAATGGAACGCCAACGGTCCCGGGAATTATTCCTCGAAAATTATTCATACCGCGCTATTTTCTTAATTAAAAAGAGAAAAAGGGAAAAAAAGGTGTAAACAAAGAGAAGGCAAATATAATTTTTATAAATGAAAATGGAAATTTTCGAGCGAGCGGCCTCACGCGAGGGTCGTCGCTCTCCGTCCGTGGCTCATTAATCAGACGCTTGCGCAATCGCGAAGGGGTCAAAAATACCCGCGTAAGCAGCGGGCCAATAATCGTTAGGCCGATGAAGGGGGGGGGGGAAGGGTACGTAAGAGCGGGCCGTTTTAATCCGACGGGCCGACTCGGCGAGAACAGCTCGCCATTATCAGCGACGTATCGGCGCGTTATTGCCACAATGAGCGCCCGTAATGAAGGATACAGCGATTATTACGCTCGTTATCCATGAGAGGGCACTTAGGAGTATTGGGGGGTACGTTATTTATGAAGGAGCCGTGCGCCGACGGAAGTAATCGAAGCTAACGAGTTCCGAGAGCTCGATCGTTTATTTACGCGACGCGTCTTTTGTGAACTGCACTCGGCGTCGAACCCCTTCTCCGGAGTCGGAGTGTACACACCGCCGAGGGGCGCGTGCTCGTGAATCAATCGCCGCCGGGATTAGTCGCGGCGGCGGCATTGTTGCCTCGCGGGCCGCCGCCGAGGCGAGAGAATTCGACGTTCTTTTTTTCGGGCTAATGCAATTATGGCTTGAGATGTTGCCGCAGAGGAAGCAAGGGGTGTCAGGGAGACTCGACGCGGCAAAGCCTTTAATGTGGGGGCTGATGCAATTAAGACGCGGGAGATAATTGCACTCTTCTCCGCGAAAGTTTCGCCTTTGAAATATACAGAATGAATTATTTGGTGTTTTGCGGTATGAAGTATTTTAATCGATACAGTTTTTTTTTTTAAGGGGAGTATCGCCGAAATAAACAAAAAAGTGTATACATTCATTTAATTTTAGCGATTATTATATTTGAATCACTTCTGTTCCTTAGAATAAAAAGAAATGAAAATTCTGGGAAGACTCAGGGCACAGGAGACGTTTTAATCTAGCCCCTTTTTTTATTTTATTTTTTATTTTATTTTATTTTATAAATTTTTATTTTATAAATTTTATTTTTTATTTTATTTTATTTTATAAATTTATTTAATTTATAATATTTTAACTAAATTTTTTTATAAATTTATTTTTTGATAAATGAATAGAGTTGATGTCAGGTAATTTTACAAGTTTATGAGAATTATTTTTTATTTATATTTTATCAGATAGTTAAACAATTTTCATAATTGTATGTTTCAGGAGAAAATTTATTTTTTGGCGGTATTATAGTATACTTTAATTTTTGTCTAACATGAAAATGGTTTTGCTATATAGAATAATCTCTTATGAGTTAATCATTTTCAATAATTACAAAGACCTTCACGATGAGTATCTTATTTTACCTCGTGCTGCTGTTATTAATCATTTTCAGTTACGAAGGGCTGATGGTGAAAAAGAAGGAAAGATATTAACTGGGTTCTCGTTAAAACGCTTATGCCTTAACATAATTAAGTCTCTAAAATTCTGTTGGTAAATATAATTAATAGATTTTCCGAGATTAGTTTTAAGAAATTATTACTAAGTTTGTTCTCTCATAAACGCGATAAAATTGAAAATTGTTTTTTACCTTAAAAAAAAAGTATACTAATATTATAAATCACTATACTGCGCTCGAATCAACAATTTCCTCTGCCTTTCCAAAATAATTGAAAATTCGAGCTTTGAAAATTTCGAAAGCACATTTCCTGCGAATACATTCGGCAGACATAAAAATCTAAAAAAGATCCATCAAACATGCGTTACTGCGATCATCCACTCGCGACCTACAAATTCAAAATCCGGGCTTAGCAGCAGCGCCGGCGTCGAATGGAGTTCCGACACTTCTCCAACTATCGAGTATCCCGGAGTGCATTAAAGATTGTTAGCCCCGAAGAAAGTCGGAGGGTCTGGCTAACGGCTTCGCGGCCCCATTCGCCCGAGCGAGCGAGCGAAATCTATATATATTTCAGCTTTAACGCGGCGCGATCGCACGGCGCCGCGCCGTGGCGCGGACAATCCGACTGGATATCCGCGCGGATTAGCCCGGCGGCGCGCGCATTATGCAAACGACGGGAGGAACGATAAGCGATACACTCGGAGCGCCGCCTCCGCGCGATATTATTGTTCTCGATGGGCGGCGGGCCGAGGCCGGGAGACGCGGGGATTTTCATCGCGACCCGCCGAGGAACAATAATTCCGAATGAAACTCGCGCCTCGCTGGCGGAGGAGCCTTTAATTTTCTTGCTGCGCGCAGCGAGCGCCTGGCCGTTTCAATTTCGCGCCCTGAATTATATCCAGCCGGGGGGGATTCGCCCGCGTCACGACGCGCGAGTTCGGATGCTTGGGGAGTCTGTTTATTATACGAATTTCGCGCTTCTTACATTTCACTCGGGAATTTAATAAATAGAATCACTTTGCTGTATACTCTTTCCTCCTGACGCCAACTGAATTCAGTATGTATTCAAACTTTGAACGCGATTTTTTTATTGTACGGCGGTGCAAGTGTGATTTTGATAAGTTGGGAGGATTCGGAACGATTAAAAGTTTGGTTTCGCGTCGATTTGGCTTTTCGTGCTGACGTGATGTACGATTATTGTGTATTAAAGCGGTAAGGGGACGCGAGGTATGGGGATAATATTATAATATAATATACTCGGGCCCATGAAGCTCGGCGAGAGCTGCCTCCTCCGTATAAATTACGCTTTAAGCATAGGATGCTCGTAAATAAACTTTATACTTTTTATGAAACCTAACCTTGGGAGGAAGAAAAAGCGGAACCCCCTGGGTTACTTGAACATTCTTTTTACCGACTCCGGCGGTTCTAAGAGTGATAGCAGCTTATAACTTTACGTAAACTCCTTGCAAAAATGTTGCGCTACTTATTAAAATGTTATGATGCGTAATGATTCTCCACGATGTTGCCTTGTACAATAAGTTTTTCGAGGAATAACATTTTCTTACTTACGCAATTACACAGGCACATTAAGAGCTTTTAATAAATTAGTGTATAAAACAGAGAATAAAACAAGTATTTAACATTTTCTTGTAATGTAAACAGTACAATTAATTAAGTTATTTATCCTCATTCGAATTAATTTTGAATCCAATGAAAGGTACAAATTAACGGCCTGGTAAAATTCGTTAAATTTAATTAAGAGAATGGAAGTTTTTACATTTTCATATACAAACTTATTACCACTTCATTAAATTAGAGTAATAATTTCGTCGCTACAGATGAACGAACGTTAAATTTATCTACACGAATGAAGCAATAAAATTTGAATTTCTCAAGAAACAGACACCCCTCTATAAACCACATAATAAAAAAATACGTTCATTCACGTCAGCTCGAATTAATTAACGTCCGCACAGGCTCTAGAGTCGCAAGCAGCTGCGCCGCGATGCTTTGCAATTGTAATTTAATACTGCTAATAGCGCGATACGCGGCATCCGACAGCTTAAACGCCCGTTAAACTCAATTCATACAACGGGAGTGCCTCGCAGCGATCGCGGTCCAATTACCGAAAAATGCCGCGGAGTTGCACCCTCCGAAGCTAAACTAGTTTCCCTAAAATTACAATCTCCGCCGGGGGATGAAGCCCGAAGGAGTTCGCCCGAAGGAAAAGTTCCCGGCGCGACGGGCTAATTTCCTTCGTCTCGCGGGCCAAAAATTCGACGCGACGAGTGCTTCTCGACTGCTCGCCACTTCCGTTCGGTACTTAGCGAGCGTCGCGCTGCTGCTCTTTAGCCACAAACGGAATTCGAGAAATGATTTTTGAGGGGGAAACTTTTCAATGGCGCCGAGGTGTTGGAGGGCTTATTGTGATCTTTTTCACCCGAACTTTTTCAAGGGAACAAGTTCAGTTATCGCATTTAATAGTTCATTATAATATTGATTGGGGAAAAGTTTAAGAGTGCCATTATCTCTTTTAATTCCAGAGCTACTTAAATATTTTGGAAACTTTTAATGGAACTGCGTTTCGCTCTGCTATGACTCAAGTTTGAATCTATTCACGATAACTTTATTATTGTTCGCGATTCCAACCCTTGGCTATCGCATCCCCAAGTACATAAGTATAACCGTCTCCTTTGTGTATTTTCCTTTTCTACTTTAAGCTCGCAATACTAAAAACAGCAACCCCTTTCTATAGAAAGAGTTATAACTCGCAGTAAACGTGAAAATATACTTTCGTAACAGTATAATAAAAAGAATTAAAAACGGTAAAATTTTAAAATTGCCCCATTTCTTCTCTTCGAGGTAATTAAAAACGATAAAACGGCATCGTCCTCGTCCTAAAGCAAGGTGAAAGGCGTCGCCAAGAACCAAGTGCAAGTCGCCGTTGCACTTCGATAAAGCAGAATCATGACCGAGAGAGCAGGTCGTCAAACAGCCCCGTCCAATGGGCGAAATCCAGCATCGAAATCACGCTACAGGAACGATCTTTGCTCTGGCGCGAAGCATCTCTCCTGATGCATTAAACGCACGGCCTCCGACGCAAAGGGAAAATCAATGGTCGCCCTCCGAGTACCTCCCGACGCTGCTTGCTCGTCTCCCCCGGGAGAGGCGCCGCAGCCTTTATTTATACACGCGGCCAACCCCATCGTATTCGGCAGACGCGCGTCTTTCCTCCCGCGCACGTGGCGAGGCGCACGTGCGAATCGCGACGCGCCGGAAATTCCGCGCGGCGTCGGGACACTGAATTTTCGCCGCGCTTTATTACGCCTCCCTCGAGGAGCCCGGGAGGTCGCGCCTTCCTCCTTTCTTCCGGCGTTTTCTACCCTCCCACCCCCGACGGACCTTCGCGGGGGACTTGATGATCACAGCCCCGAGGGCCGCGGCGCTTGTGTGTCAGCTTGATCAAGAGCGATTATGTGTTTGCAGGAGTTTTTAATTTCGTCGATGCGGTGATTGATCGTCGTCGGGATGGATGGAGCCGGCTTACGGAGCTCGTGGAAATGCAGCGTGGGTAGCGGTTAAACGGGCGAGTTCGAAAAGTGTTATAAAATTAAATTTCCGGCTGGTTTCGCGACCGGGCCGTAGGAAATTTAATAGCACTCGATCGCACGCGAAATTCGCGGCGAAACGGCCTCCACGAGGTAAATGGCGAGTTAATATAAGTACAAATATATCTTATGAGTAAATTCAATCACTGAGTTTTTCGTGTTCCGCGTGTTTGTTTGCTTTAAAGGCAGGTTTCGCGGTGCGGAATAACATATTAATCGGATGTCGCGAGAAATTAATATTTGAATTGCAATTAGCATTTAAACTGCTCACAAAAGCCGCTGTAACGGTTCGGTAGATTGTTAAATTAATTATTTGTTGCATTATTTTGTCAGGAAATAATTTAATCTAATGAATTACTAATGGAAAGTGAGGAATCGGTCCATTACACTGGTAAACAATTTTGGATTTGTTGTAATGTTTTACACAGTTACGTGCTAATCGATAATGCATAGTACTGTAGTAAGTAGAAGTACTAACAGTACATATTACTATATACATATTACTATATACTACATACTACATACTACAGTACATATTACTATACACTAACTGTACATATACACTGCTATTCTATTGTTACAAATTTCCGTTATTTATTAAACCGAAAACTTTTATTTTAGTTTAATGAGTGTAGTCAATGGTATTATAGATTAGAATGATTTGCAAAAATAAATCATTTACTCATGCATTGGCTGAAATAAAATGTTGGCTCACGTTTGACGCATGTAAGTAGAAACAGGTCGATATAGTCAGACATAATTTTTTATCCATGCCTCCTTAATTACATTTTTTTGCTTGCGTTTATTAATTAAATATCAACATGTCTATGTAAGTAGAATCATGCCGATATAGTCAGACATAATTTTTTGTCCGCGCCCCCTTAACTATAATTTTTTACTCGCATTTATTAATTAAACATCAATATATCTATAATACCAAGATATTTAAAAAATTTATTTTAATAAAAAAATTCATCACCGGGCGTTTTAATGTGTAAGTAGAAACATGCCGATCTAGTCAGGCATGGTTTTCGTGCGTGTCTCCTCAATAACATTATTGCAAATGTATAAATAAATTTCTTACACATGTTTGTTGCATAAAAATCAATATCTCAACGAAATAAAATTATTCAAAAATTTATTTAACAAAAAAAAGCAAAATTCACCACGCTTTTCGTCGTAATAAAAATCACAACAAAGTGAACTATCAAACTATCGATTTAAGCGTCCCGCAATTGCAGCCCTGAACAATCGAGATAATTGTCCCGGTCGACGGTGCATGTACTCGAGCCGCGGGCTGCTTCATGCTAATGACCATCTGCATACGGAGAAAGACGAAGGGTCGGCCGCGGAAAACCCATGGATCCCCGCGGTTTTCCCCACGCTACACGTGTACACCGCGTCCGAGGCCGTACTCTCCTCCTCTTTATTTACATTTCAAATGACGATTTCACGTGTCTTAACGGCGTTTTAATTAAGTCTCCACTCGAGGCGACCCACTCCCCCACCCCCCGGCTCGGTAGTCATCAAATTGGAGTGCACGAGCGCCTCTCCGATTCTCCTGCCGGCGCGTAATCCGAGAGGACGGGGCCAAAGCCTCGCGCAGGCTTTATTACCGAACTCGCGGCTCTAATTAATACCATCATGCAGCCGGTACCCCCGGGGCTTGCCAGACTTTTTGCCCGCGGCTCCGGATCTTCTTGACCGCGTTCGACTGCTCGAGTTGCCAACTCCGAGAGTTTGCCGCGACCTTCTCTGCCCTCGACTATAGGGTTGCAGACCCCGCGGCCGATTACGAGGCTTCTTCATGCGCTGTGAAATAAATTGCTTCTGCTTAGTGGCGACGGCGTGTTTTACGTTTCGTTCTCTCTTTGAAAGCTTCTTTTACATTCGAATAACTTTTTTTCATGGGGGGGATCGTATTCCGCGGTATTGTTTACTTCTTTTTTCTCAGCGTATTTTTCTCAGTTTGGTTTAGTAACGCAGACGTTCTTTGCGAGTTATTAAACTTGATGGAAAAAAGTATATACTTTGCGTCCTGTTTAACGACTTCAGAGAGAAAAAAATAATATGTTTTGAGTTTATAGTGCACGCACTACATTGAGATGGATTATTTTTGAGGATGAAAACTCTTATGAGAATAATTCAATTCGTCAAAATTGTCGAGTTGACCTACAATAAAAGGAGGAGGAGGCATAAGGGGAAACAAAATGAAAGAGACATTCAAAGTTGCGTGGTGGGATAAAGAGAAATCTTTAAGCGGGTCCGCGAATAAGATTTCCATTCACATTCGATGGTTATAAAGCCCTGTCATGTGTTCGTCCCCTGTCCCCCAGCGCTTCCCGTCAAGCACGTATTTGAACTTCACCGTGGCGCCGAGTATTTTTAGATATTTTACGGCAATGGGTTCACTGTACCTCAATTTTTGGCCGCTCCGAGGAAAGCCCACGTCAGACCAGGCAATATTGATTTTCGTCTTGTCCCGCGAGATGCTCCCTTTATGGACGTTCGAGCTTTCATCTGAAAAAGAAAGAGTTGCACGTGACTTTCAGGAGTTTCTGAAGTAGTTAGAAAAATGCCTTTAGAAAATTGAAAAAAATGTATATATATGTGTATATAAATAAATACACGGAAAAGCTTTCCTTTCAGCTATTGTTTGGGTTGAAAACCTTATACCTGGCTTACGTGCTATTTTGACCAAACAAAATAATATTAAATTTTCTATTTGCACAAAATTAAGAGAGAAGAACAGGCGTATTAAGGAAACTGTATAAAGAGTACGTTCATTGCTATTTAAAATAAATGTAAAAACGATTATAATAAATAAGAGATGAGTATCGCGTGATCATAAATCACGTGCGCATCAAATAATAAAAATACTAAAAATGTACGAATTTTTTTTTTTTCGAGACGATCAGTGTTACGATGAATCGGTCGTTATAGTCTACATTTATGAAATTATACATTTTCACTCAACATTGCATGCTATTAACTACGAACCATTAGCGTGCCAACCTGATATGCTATATAACCGTAACCACAAGATTCCATTTGCTAATTGGGGTCGTTTACCTTTGAAATTGAAAACCGCTCTTTCTGTTTTGTTTTCTTAATTCGTTAAAATTCGTTCGTGTCCATTTCACGTCACGATTTTTTTGTTATATCAGTATTATTCTCATTAAAATTAACCGTTTCACCAGAACTTATTTTACGAAAATTCACCCAAACAATGATCACTTTATAAATTATTTATCACCTTCATATAAATTGCAACCTAAACGAAGCAAAATAACTATATGCATGTACACATTTACAGTAGGTTCAACAATCCCACAAGCCAACATCATTATCGATTATTATCGTAACCGCGGGAAGCTAGACGGTGATAATCGAAGTCTACCGTCGAGCAAATACTTTCACGTACACGCAGCCCGAAGCACCGTATTTTACACTCGACGCGCGCCGCCACCCCCGATTAGCTTCGGCGGCGTTTTCCCTCCAGCTTTCGCCTCCCTCCGTCGCCCTCCGTATTTTCTTTTTTCCGCCCCCGCAAAGCGATCGCTCGGCATCCGCCAAATGCAAACAGAGCTAATCAAAATGCGCGCCCTTAGGAACGAGGCGAGTTTGTACTTTTCGACGGAGCATTCGACTTGTCGATGGGCGCAAAAGGAGGAGAGCAAATAGTCCGGTGATTTGCGATTTTATAAATCAAAGGGATCGCCCGCGCTAATCCCGGCCGACTGCCATCAGCCGGTTTGTTTGTTCATCCAGAGAAATGGGACTCCGTCGGGAATTGAAAAGTATTCTGTGTACAGGGGAGTGAATTTTTTTCGGCGAACGGAGGCAAAAAAAAAAAATTGATTAAATGCATACACACCTTTTTGATACATTGCTCCGCAAAAGCCTGTAGCTGGATCGTACATTCATAAATATATTTTTTTTAATTAATAAAACCAATTAAATCCTTGTTTCCGAACGCATACTGTACAGGCACACAAAGAATACAAAAGTTTATTAAAAAAATGTTCGACTTGACGATATTTTATATACAAAGTAAGAGTAGGTATAAATAAAGCAAACAGCCAAATCTCAAACAAATTTCAAACTATAATTATATACTTTTAATAAAAGAAAAACGTAACACCTCTACGATTTCCTTTTGAATCATAGCCGCAGGCATACTTTCTATAAAAAAAAAAAGAAAAACGAAGAAAATCAAAGTAGCAGGTGCCAAAGCTTGTTTTACTGCAGCCGTTCATTCGTGTCCGTCGTTTGGGCGCGATCCTCAGGCGCGAGAAGATCAGCTGTGGTCAGAGCCGTTTGTCGCGTCATTCTCGCCGGTCTCCCGTGGAGCGAACGAACGAGAGAGGATCGCATCTCGCGTCAAGTCGGGCTCTCTCGAGTGCGTACTGGTAAAGAACCACCACAACTCGAAGTGTAACGGGCGACTGAACCCTCGGTCCTCGAACAAAATTGTTCTTGTATTGAATGAGAGTTTTATATATATACACACAGTGTGGTGGATTTCTCGGTAATACAATTAGAGGGACGAAGGGGCGTTATCATGGCTCAATTGTTTATTAGAGTGGATCTTGTGGTGATTGCGAACGAAAGCTTGGAAATTGTCTTGAAATGGGAAGCGCAAAATCATTTCTACGTGTACGTATACCGAAGACTCGAATACATTTTGATCTCAGGGGAGCGACGTGTAAAGCAATTGTGCGATTGCGGGCGCTGCGAGTGAAGTTTGATCATAGCTGCACGAAATCTCTCGTTCGAGGATGATAAACTATCGTAAACAGTACTAAATTAACTCGATTCGAAAACCACTAAATAAGGAAACTTCAGTTAATTAAAAACATAACAAAATAAATAAATAAATAAATAAATAAATAAATAAATAAATGCAGAGCGCCTTGAATACTCGTAGATTGTAGAATTTGTTTAGAATGATTAGAATATTATGACTCTATTGATTAGCGAATTCGATCTTTTACCAAATAAACAATTTAATTTAACTGACCGCCAGAGTCACCGTCATCCTAAAATATGAAACGAAAGAAAAAAACGCTGCCAACTGCACTGGCACAATGCTTTCTCATAGAGATGTCTGCATCTCTAGTTAAATTGAGAATTAT
>JAWWEN010005330.1:0-28717 GCA_035582955.1 Sycophila texana | reverse complement strand
TTATAATATTATTTATTTATATATATAATATACAAAGGTATATATATATATATTTGAATTCGGAGATGCCACCTTTCCCAACTAGGGCTCTGAGATGACACTTTTCCAACTGGAGTCCGAGATGCCACCTTCTTGCTCCAGACCGACGATATGTCATCACTCCCAAAGTACCATTTTAATGTTAAGGAATTGATGCCTTTTCTTTCTCAATGTTTCATTAAAGTGTTATTTATTTACTGTGAACGCTGTATCGACGATTTCTCAGTACTTATATATAACATAGATTTTAGACTTTCTAGTGATATGAAAGAATATTTTAATTTGACATTCTTAACTGCTTTAATTCCCAGTATTCAATTGTTATTATATGTAGTAAAAGATGAAAATGTTACCAGTAAATTTATAAATTAAACTCTATAACTATTTAGATAGCAGAAATAAAAAAATTGTTTTTTGTGTGTTTCAGAGTTTTCATTGGAATCAAGAAACTACTAGGTTTAATAGACATGACAAGGCAGGTAGAACCGAATTATCGAGTGATAAAATTCCTCTCAAAACTGGAGGAAGAAGGTGGTCTCGAGTAAATTGTACTTACCACTGTCTCTCTGTAGTATTTCATTTAATATTCATTTAGCACACTCGAGTCTATTATTAGCTAGTGTGATTACATTGCTTAGAAAATACATTAGGCGATAACTTGGCTTCAAATGAAAATAATCGGCATCTGCGATAATTAAATAATAGATTAAATAGTTATAATTATTAAGTCTGATTTGGGCAATTGACCAAGAATAATTGACCAGTGTGAGTTTAATCTATTCCCGGAGGTCGCCTCACGTCTCCTTGGTTCGTTTCACTGATGAGTTATTCTAACTTAACTTTCTTCAATCTAAAAGAAAAGTTTACTTGTTGATCAAGTTCGGAAAAGAAGTCTAGATCTCTTGTATAAATAATAAGGATAACTTGTATGTACAGCGTTGATTACTGTAAACACGATTGACTACTACTAAATGCACATTTAGACTAGATGTAGAAGTACATTTTGAGCCAATAATTTTATTTTAAAGATGAATTTGTAATTATATTCTTTATTATTTTTATTCTTTCAAACTGTTAGATAATTTACTAAGTATAAGATTATTTGGCTCAGTTCTTGGCAATAAACTACAAGCTGTGACAAAAGAGAAACATGAGGATGAAAAAGATATACATATTTTAAAGTATTAGAATTAAACGATATGTAGCTTCCATAATTTTTTGGTGATGTATAAAATAAACCTGTTTGTTATATTTATTTTATTACTTTAGAAACAGGAAGATGTGAATGTTAAAGATTATCTACTTAGCCTCAGGATGATTGTCTAGTTGAAATCTGACTCAGCATTTTTGCCACCCAAAGAATTATTTTTTTAAGCCTTATATACCGTGTCAATTCTTGAAATACGAAAAAAATTTGTAGATTGTCTGTCTTAGTGGGAAATGTAAATGAGGTTTGATATGAACTACGATCTACAAATGATTCAATCTGCGAAGTCATTCCACTAGTTAATTGTACAGATTTTTTTAATTTTATTATTTTTTATGTATTTATATTGAATGTATTTGCTGCCGCAATGATAAATGCGTTTGTTGTTTTTCAATTTTTTTTTTATTCTTTGTAATAATTTTTAATTGGTTAATTCTTTGAAGAGTTGTGCTTATAGGAAATCGTTTTTAATATTAACAATTGTTAAGTGCAAGAAAAATTGATCGTGTCTTGTATGAAAAGTAAAAAAAACTTGTTTGTCAATTTATATACATATTGTATTATGTACATGTTTTCAACTGTATTTATTGCTACTATAGATTATATTAATAAATGTCTACATAAAATTAATTTAATTTATTTATTATAATTTCTTTGTTGACAGTCGAATTTGCATGAATCCTTTCGGCGGATACTGCGATATACAGGCGCTATTCTGATTTTTTAAACAAACAAATAAAAGATAGTTGGTATAGCTGCTTAAAGCAACTAATTTCAGAAACATTTACACGGTTGTTGACAAGTTTTTCTTTTGAATTTGTATATAGCCTGCCGCAGATGTTTACGTTTAGCTTAGTTTACTGTCGGCTTAAGAAAAGGGAGGAAGAAGTAATGACAGTATGTCAGTTGAGAAAACGTTTATACAGGTAATTAAACATCAATTATTTATTTAAATCTGTGTCCTTAAGTTGTCAAATAAATCCATAATCAATGAAGGCTATAAGTACTTACAATGTATCATCATTTGTTATCTTAAGAATACTTATATTTACAAAAAACACTTTTCAGTCATTTATGACTAAAATGTTTTGCAATACTGTTTTGAGTTTGGTTCATTCGCGTTGCGAATAAAAAGTTTAAAAAAAATAAATATCTTCCTGCTTAGGGTGCTAGGGTGTGGATTCCACACGTAGATAAGGGATGGGAAACGGCAGTGATCGTGGCGCATGACGCCACAGCGGTACAGCCGCAGTTCGTGGTCCAGACGGACGATTCGAAGGAAACGAAAATCTTGCTCATCGAAACAAAAGCTGAGCAGCCAGTACTGTGCCACCCTCAAGATGGTCAGCTGGATAAAAAGGATAATTTGAGCTCGTTAACCGTCATTCACGAGGCGACCATTTCCGATGTCCTGCGGAGGCGCTTCGAACAACGTTGTCTGTACAACAACTGCGGCTTCGTCTTGATTGCCTTGAATCCCTTCGACAAACAACTGGCGAGCAGCGCTGACGAAATTTTTAAGTATCACGAACAAACAGCCGCTGATCGACCGCAGGCACACATATTTTCCGTAGCTGAGAAGGCATATGAAAACCTTCGGAGGTTCGTTCAATTTTCTTTATTTCTGATTTGAAAAGGAAATTAGTCGAATTTGAAATTTAGAGAAATATTTCAATAATTAAATTAATTGATCGGTAACCCGCAATTTAAATCGATCCAAATTTTTTTTAATTTTTATTTTCAAATAATTATCATATTTGTTCATTTAGGGAAAGCAAGAATCAGTCGATAGTATTTTCTGGCGAAACCGGATCTGGCAAGACAGAAAATACAAAGCTCGCTATTTTGTATCTTAGTACGATTGATGCAAAAGCTACAAAAATTAAGGAGAAAATTCTCGCATCGTTAACAGTACTAGAGGCTTTTGGCCATGCTAAGACAGAGAAAAACGATAACTCCTCTAGATTCGGAAAATTTTTTGAGTTACAGTACAATAGTAATTATAATATCGTCGGCGCTAATCTTAAAACTTATCTCCTTGGTATTTCGAGAGTCGTTTCACAGGTATTTATTAACAATTCTCTTCTGTATTTTCAAATTGTAGAAAAATTGATTTGTTTCTTTATTGAACTTGGGTGATTTTTTTTATATTAAATATATAAGAAGTACGTCGATAATTTTCACAGTGATCAGAGTAAATGTCCGTTTTGCAATGATGCAGAAGAAAAAATCGTATTTCTTCTATACATTACTATAACGATATTACTCAGTTGACGTTAATTGTTTAATAATTTTTTTTTCTTAATAGCTAAGACACGAAAAAAATTTTCACATATTTTATGGACTAAACTCCGCGAAGGCTCGTTTCCCTTTTCTGCAGTTAAGCGAACGGGAATTCCCTTACTTTAATGCAGGAAATCCTCTTAAAACTGACGATGAGAAAAATTCCGAGTCGTTTGATCAGATCGTCAGTGCTTTAGAAATTCTGGGATTTTCTTCAAAACAACAGGATGAAATATGGCGAATACTAGCTGCAATTTTGCACTTGGGAAATATAAGTTTCAAAAGATTGGCTGGATCAGAATCCAATGATAATCTAGAAAGTTGCTTAATTTCCGTAAGAATGAATTATATCCCTATTAATTGATAAAATAATTAGTTAACTTATTGCAAGGTAAGTTTATTTGGTTTTAGAATTTGCACGGTTTAAAAAGCTTGGCTAACTTATTCAGCTTGGATCAAACAGCGCTACAAGCTTTGCGAAAGTGGTTGTGCCATAGAAGAATCATAGTCTCTCAGCAAGATGAAATTGTTCAGCCAATGACTGTGGATCTAGCAATGAGAAATCGCGACTACTTTGCCCAATTTTTGTATAAAAAACTGTTTAACTTTATAGTAGCGCAAATCAATGCCACGCTTCGCTCTCCGTCAAACGTTCAAAGTTTCATCGGTCTAATCGACATGTATGGCTTTGAGAATCTCGATTCGAATTCGTTCGAACAGTTTTGCATTAATTACGCAAACGAAAAAATTCAACAGTACTGCGTTCAAACAATTTTTAAGACCAAACAAGAGCTGGAGCTCATCGCGGATGCCAAGGACTTGAATTTTAGTCAATTCCACGATAACGTATTGTGTCTTGAACTTATCGAAGGTGCAGGTGGAATAATTGAAATCGTTGATGAAGAAACGAAGGTAAATATTACGTTACCGCTGCTTTTATCTACGCCTGTACTAAATAACATTTTCATGTCTTTTGGCAGAAGTACGTGCAGACCACAAAAGATCTCCACCCTTCGTGGATACTGCAGTTACATACAAGCTGTGAGAAATTTAAACATTTTAGAGTACGTCAAGAAGGTAGTGCAGATTTCATTATCGATCATTTTATCACTTCGGTGCGGTATGACCCAAAAACATTTATAGAAAAAAATCGCGATACTGCTATTAAGGGGCTTGTTGAAGTTTTGAAGGATTCTAAAGTAAGTTACCAAGTTATAATCGTTCGCATATATATATTTATTTTAAATGATCAATACATTTTTAGAACAATTTACTTCATAAAGTCATGTCTGATGAATATTCACGATATCCCAGTGCGAAGGAAAGAAAGAAGGCATCATTCAATCGCAGTAAACAAAATAAAAAATCGGTATGGATTGATAATGCAATTTTTATGAAATAAATATATCATTTAAATGAAGAGGTCTTTTTATTTGCATCCAACAGGTATTGCTTGGATTGCGAAATTCTTTAAGCACGTTAACAGATAAATTATACAAGACAAGTCCAAATTTTATTATGTGTATAAAATCAAACCACGAGAAGAAAGCTTGGCTTTTTGACTGCACTTGCGTTCTCGATCAGTTGCAAGCTTTTAACATTACCGAAATAACAAAAATGTCAGCTCTGGGAATTCTCAAAGAAAAATCTTACGATCAGTTCTTTGATCGATATCACTGCCTTCTATTATTAAAAAAAAACGAACGAACTGCTGATAAATTAGAAGAGAATTGTTTAAAAATTCTGAAGACATACTCGGACGTTAAAGTAATTATGAATGAAATATATAAAAATGTTTGTTAGTAATTGAACTATATATTCCCAATAGAGTGTTATTTATTGATTTAATCAGAATTTCAGCCACATAAAGTTTGGGAAATCCTCGATATTCCTTCGCGAAGAGGACATTGAGCAACTAGAAGAGCTTCGCAAAAGGAAGCAGCAGAAAGCTTCGATGATCATTCAAAGAGCTTTTAGGGGCTTTGTAGAAGCGAAGCGTTACTGGAGGCTTCGCCGAGCCACCATCTGGGTTCAGAATCACGCTCGCAGGTGCATGCAGCTACGACGCGAGCAGGCGATTCGTAGAGAGAGGGCTGCAACGAAGATCCAGGCGTTGGCGAGGGGCTACCTGACGCGCAGATGGTACCAGAGGTTCATTCGCGGCTACACGCTCTTTAAATTGTACGCCTGCGTCAGAGTAGCGGCGATCGTCAAGAGGAATCTACAGATACAGATGCTGAATCTATTCGCCACACTGATCCAGAGCGTGTACCGGGGATACGTCGTACGTCGCCGTTACGCCAAGATGCGCCGTAGCGCTATAGTTCTACAGGCGTGCTACAGGGGTTACCAAGGAAGAAAACTCGCTAAACAGCTCAGAGAGGATCAAATGAAGCAGACAAATTTGGCGCTCAAACTGGACGATCTGCAGCTCAAGATTAATTGTTTGGTGAGCTAAAACTCTTTAATTATATTACTCGGAATATTCTCATTTATACTTTTTCTAATAGATTGAGAAGCACCTTTCTCCGGAAGAATTGGCTCAGATGCACCAAATCACTGACAACGCGCAGTTCATGAAGGCTAAGAATCAAGCTTTGAATCGAGTGCTTTTCGAAAAGATTCAATCTTTAAAAGTTCTCCGATGCAAACCTCTGAATACGCTCCAGGAAATACCGAAGGAGACATTGGATGAGGCAATACAGAAGACGCCGCGAAAGATTGAAAAAAATACATGCGAATTATCAGAGGTAACGAACATCTAAATTAAATGTCGATAAAAAAAAAATTAAGAAACTTTAAAAATCTTCTATATAGATCCAATTAAAGAAAGAAGATTCCAGTAAGGAGACTGTGCAATCTAATGGAAGTATTATACACGAAGTTTCTGCAGCAGAAAAAGAAGTAGTGCAGATAACAGCAGAAAAAAGGCAAGAAGACAATTGCAAATCACTAAAGGTAATTAACAATCATTATTTTGCATTTCCAAGTTCCAGTGAATATTATTAAATTAAATACAGTACACAAATGAATGTGCAGATTACTGTAAATAGTGAAGAAAGTAAAACAGAGGATGCAGAGGAAAGAGTTCAGTTTGATGCAATGAAAGCGCAAGAAGCTTCCGCGTTAGCATATCAACAAACACCTCCAAAAACATGTATAAAGGAAAAACAGAAAATATGCCCATTACCTCAGGTAATAACGGAACTATTAAAAAATTGTGAAAATTATACTTATAAATCATATTGCAGATAGATTTAAATTTAGACGAAAGTTGTGATGAAGTAGTGCACTGTACAACTCTTCAAGCAAATGAAGTATTTAAAAATACTTTGTTTGAAGGCAATGATGATAACTGTTTCATAAAAATGATACATGCTTATAATAAATTTGATGTACTTAGTGAAGTACTGAGAAAACGTTTGAATCTAGGAGATTATGAACTAATGAAACAAAAGATTTTAAATTGCAATTCAGAAATAAATATACCCAATATAAGTGAGCCAAAGCTCACAAAATTAAATACTTTTACTGATAGTAAGTATAGCCTGACTCACATTAATATAACGAATTATAGCAATAATTTGAATTGTAATTTCGTTTTGTTAGTTGTGCTTGATATATCTTATCGAAAAGAATCTGAAGATCGTGAAAAAAATTTATCGGTGAAAGAAAAAAAGAAATATTTGGGAATGCTCCAATTCTATTTAAAAATGACTACGGTGCTCGTCAATCGCCTTGTTATAGGTAAATGACTGTTTGATTAATTTCTATGTTTTTTATACTCCCTCTATATCCTACTTTTAATACAATCTACTAAGTTTTTTAAAATAAATTTCATAGACTTGGAAGTTGCAACAATTCTGAAATTCGATCCAGCGATGCCATCAATAATTTTGTTTATGTGCATTCGCTATTTAGATAGCGTGAACAATAACCATGCAGTTATCTTGATAATGCATGCGTATAAAAAGGCACTGGAAGGGTTGATAAAGAATTGCGAGGAATTCGATACAACGATACTTTGGCTGAGCAACACTCATAAACTGCTGAATTACCTGAAACAATACTCAAAAATCGGCACTTATGGCTGGGAACAGCACCATTTGCAAAATACGGAATGTCAATTGGAATATCACCTACGCAATCTAGACGTTACTCTCATCTACAATATGTTGCACAGCATCAGCGTTTGGTTATTCAAAAAAGCCCTGGAACTCGCGGAGATACGTGTATCTGCATTGCTGATACCGGGATTATTGGAGAATGAGGAGATTTTGAATTTAAACGAAATAAATATTGAACTGATGCAAAGATTGCATATGATTAATGACCTCCACCAATTGTTGAAGGAACTTACACTTATTTACGATAAATGCGTTAAATATGACCTTTCCCGCAGTATAGTTATCCAAATTTTCGAGAACATTTTTGAATACATTAGTTCAATAGCTTTGAACAATTTCTTATGTCGAAATGAATTCTGTAACAATATAAAGGGCGCACTAATCAGGTAAAGTGTTTAATTTATTATTCTAGAAATACACTTTTATTAAAATGATAACACTGCATTTGACATGTCACAGATGTAACATTAGAACCATCGAGCAGTGGGCTACAAATCAGAAATTGACGAAAGCAATCCAGTCACTTGCTCCCATTATTGAAGCTATGCATCTGCTTCACTTACTTCCTTTTACGAGTGCCGCAGTAGACGTCATTATTAGATATTTTAAGAGTTTAAATTACAATCAGATATTAAAAATAATTAGTTCGTACACTCCTCCTTATCCACTCTTCACTTTCGATCAGCAAAAAATAGTGCAGAAATTGCAATTAAAAATTAGAGACGAGGAAACATTAGATAACACGGTATTTATTAAGATAAAGCTCATTCATTCTATACACATTTATCATTTTACTCTTTTTAATTTTTATTCGTGTTTCATATTTGAAATTACAGATATCTTTAAACAATTCGGACAGCATCAGTTTGATTTTGCCATTTGAGTATTCACCAATCCTTTTCCATGAGATTCGAATACCGAAAGAGTTCAAGCTCGATGATATACTTGAATTAATTTAGTAGTTTAAATAAATTCTCTATTTTTGTTAAGCAAATAGTTTAAGATAAAAACAAAGTTTTACAGTTTGTACTTTTAGACTTTAAGTCTCAACAACTGTTAATTTACTGCCAGTGTATTGCTTTGTCACGATTTATAAAATACAAGTTTTCATGTGAATCTCACATTTAGTAGATAATAAACTAAATATATTTTTTACTAATTAAATTAATCCTAAGAGTGGAAGGATTACATATTAAAAAAAATGTACAAGATGTTCTAAAATTATGTAGATGATTGATAATTCATCGTTAGTATTAATTCAACTATATTATTATAAATAGACGCTATATAAGTACAGATTTTTTTCACGATTTCTAATTATTCATCTTTTTTTTAATCAATTATTTATTTAATTAACAATCGAGCTTACTTAAAAACTTTATGCAAGATAATTTTTCGAAAATGCATTTCATAAATTCATTATATGCTGTAAAATATTTCATTGTTCAAGTATGAACAACTAATAATAAATTTCACGTTTATAAATACATGAAAGCTGCACGCAGCCTAGACCTCAAATATAGCTATAAACTTTTGTATTTAACTCAATTATTAGAAAACACTTGTTCCTACATTTATATTATACTCGTTATAGTTGTTTTGTGAGCATAATATATGTAATGATAAAGATAAAGTTATTTGTAATAAAATATTTTATTGTGACTACCATTTCTTACGAAACCTATTATACTCATTTTTTTTTACTATATATTAGTTAAACTGTCAATGACTATTTCAAGTTTATTAATA
The DNA here is from genome assembly GCA_035582955.1 of Sycophila texana. Taxonomy (NCBI): domain Eukaryota; kingdom Metazoa; phylum Arthropoda; class Insecta; order Hymenoptera; family Eurytomidae; genus Sycophila; species Sycophila texana. The sequence goes on along the minus strand of JAWWEN010005330.1, from coordinate 19,312 downwards.
AATTACAACGTAAGGTTAAGTAATTAATCATTATAGGATTTTTAATTCTTTAATCCTTGCACCTCAAGGTAATGCTTGTTACCTCTGGTGAAAACAAATTGTAGTATTTTATCGAAGTTTTGTTTAATAAATTGCAATAAATTTTTTTAGAAGACTTCTCTTTAATTACTCATTTTTAATCAAATGTTTATGTTTCCTTTACTACCGCTCGAGCTGAGAAGTCCTAGACAAGAGCTGAGATCAGAATTAGTAACACTTCTCATCAGACATTCAACACAACAGAGTAGACCTGTGGTATATCTCATATTGTAACAATATCTGCGATAACAAATTGATTTTTTTTTTTTTTTTTTTTTTAAATAATACTACAGCATGTAAGGTAATCTTGAAGAAAATTATTCAGCAAATAACTGTAAGTATGTACACAGTTGAAAGAATTTCCTTTAGAGATTTCAATAAAAATAATGTCTTATATACGTTATCTTCCTTCTGATGGTGTCGAGGTCCTCGGTACTTTTATATCATATAAATATAGAACACATTGTCACTTTTGGACATGTTAAAAAAAAAAAGACGTATTAAAGTCATCGACGAAGCGATCTCGGATCTAATTCAGATTTCGCCTCGTGCCTCTTATCAGTTTATCTCCCGTTGAACAATTATACATGAATCTCTACTTTTACGCCTCTCACCTCGCTATTGACACAAAACGCTGGTTCAGTCAGCTAGAACGGCGGGTAGCACGCGCCTCGGGTTGCGAAAAGCAGGTAACCGCAGGTAAGGTGAGAGAAGCACGAAGGTCGTGCTCGCACAAATACGCACCAGTTACGATAAGCATCTCATGATCGTTAGAGGCTGCGCTCATAATTTTTATCCGTTTAGTTTGATTTCGGACTCCCCGTGGGATTGGTATAGGGCGCCGCAGAAGCCGCGGTATAGTCGTCAGCTTAAATCGCTGTCTCGCTCATTTCGCTTTCGCGCGCGGTGCTACTCGGAAGCACGACAGTTGCATTTTATTATAGCCTCATCATTTTTTAACTGACATTATTTCCTCCTACTCGACTCGAATTTATCCACTTTTATTATATACACTATACTATCTGGTGCTTTAATTGTGCTATCGAACTTTTTTGGCAAATTAATTTGGAAATGTGATTAAGTGAAAATTCAAAGTTTTTTTTACTGTAAAGTATAAAGTGCAGGTAATGATATTTTATTTTTACTTTTACAACTCGTATGAGGGAAAAATTTGCGGAAATTTCTAAAGCGATTTTTTCAAATTTCAACTCTTTTCTTTCTTCATTTTATACATCTTTATGCTTTCTAGTATAGTAGTCTAAATGCACCTGATGTTGTTTAAAATTAATATTGGATGTAACATAATAATAATTATTATTATAAAAATATTTTAATATAACATTTTTTTATTATTTATTTATCTATTTTATTTCTCCTAATCATTACTATTGAAATTGCGTAAAGAAATATCTTTGGAATTCACTTTGTACGTATAATACTTTTTTCGTGTGATGTTCTAATCTGATGTCATCTACCGAAGGGATCCTTATATTTTCCCACATACGAATTTTAGTCAAACATTTGAAATCTAATCTTTTAGATAGACGTCTGTGTTTAAAGACATTAGCATCCCATAAATCTGTCGGAACATCTTCAAATCTGAATGATGAAAAATCAAAACAAGAAAAATAACAAAATGTTTAAAAAAGCTCTGATTAATTGTGTCATTGCAAGAACCTTAGACATTGAAATAGAATATTTTTTCAGTAATTTTCTATTGGCACTTTTTATTTTAATAAATTCCATTGGAAGTACGTTAAATTTAATGAGTTTTCCAATAGTTAAATTACAATAATTATTATTCAAATTTCATTAAATTTTGACAATCTTTCGATATAGTATCAGCTTACTAGGATTTTGTTGAACCTTTGAGGACTGTTTTCTTATGTGAAAATATGAAGAAAGTCAGATATTAGGGTCTAACAAAGTTTTAACGAAAAACAACTTTGGGGACCTACTGTGTCGAAAATTTTGAGCGTTAGACCCTATAACATTCTGGATTTCTTCATATTTTCAAATACAAGAGTTGACCACATCAAATGAAAGCGTAAAAAATAAGAACGTCCGCAATAAAAATTTTGCAATAACTGGTGCTCTCGCAGTTCTGTAGCTTCAAGTACGGAGAAATCAAGCACGATAATCTAGTTTCTATTATTCAGTGAGACTGAACTTCTTTCGACATAGCGTTAAAAGGCAGCCGAACGAGGTACCAATATTTATATGAGACAATTTTTCATTCAGAATACATATCTTATAATATGTTGGAAGAAATACTAAATTTTTCATGCGTATATTAATATAATGTATATTGTGCCAAAATTAATTCGCTTAGAACAATTAAAAAATTTTGAAAATAATTTTTTAAAAACTGGTTCTTAAAATTTTTTTACTTTGAACTTTGATACGTCGTCTGAAACGTTTTTCTTAATGACTCGAGTGAGTACGCCACTTGTGCGCTGATAAAAAAAGTTAATGAATAATAAATGTTTGCAGAAAAAGATTATTGCATTGTTATTCGCATTTTCGTGCGTTAATTGTCTCAATTATGCAACATATTAATATATTTTTATTTTTCAATTGTAAGGGACACAAATTTTTCCATACAAAAGAAAAAAAACTGATTTCTTACGATTAGCACAAGAATAACAATACGCGTACATCATTTACTGTGTGACTCTCCTTCTTATTATATGTTAATAATTAATCGAAGGCAATCGTTGCTCACATTATTCTTAAGTCAATTAATGTTTACATGATTTTCTAATATTGATCAAGGCATATAAAAATTTATATTTTTTAAAATTAATTTATGATTATTTAACAATGTTCTATAAAGTATATTATAATTCTCATAATGTAAAAGCATGTATTTCAAAAATTGACAAATGTTAAATATTTTTTAATATACACTCAGACGACCGCGATTTGATATTTTTTATTTAAAATTTTTTTTAAACATTTCAGTAAATGCTTTTTTTTTATTTAGAGTAACAGTAGATAAACTGCCATCATAGTTTCAATCATATGAACCACTATACCTACTGGTTTAATTCTATAATCATAGAACTACAGAGAATTAATTTAATTCAATTAAACAAATGATTCAAATAGTAACTTTATGATGATAATAGTACTTTATGTTCATAATGTTTTTTCTAATATTTTAGAATTCCTTGAATAATAAAAATCTATTATTTAACGTTATGTTTTATAAAACATATACGTTACAAACATTGTTTTTTTTAGTATTTTACTTTTTTATCTGTTCCACTTTTTGAGAGTTTCCATTACGTACTCTTACTTGACTATTTTATTAGTATTTTATTTTGTTCAAACGAAAAATTATATCGCTAAACGTTCTATAATAGCTATTTAATGATTATTTATTTTACTACTAATTATCTTGTGTTTTAAGAGAACTTGAAAAATAAGAAAAAAGATTATTAATCATTCTTGATTAAAATAGTGAATTCGTTTTACTACATTCAAGGCATTTTTCAGACGAACTTTTTAAAGTAAAGTAAGACGTTTATATATTTTTACAATGTATTCGCAAAGCCAAGATTTAATTATGCATTTCCGTAAGAAAACAAATAAAACTCTCTAGAAGAATATAATCGTAGCTAATAAATTCCATATTGGCAATTCGCGCAGATAACGGGAAAGCACATGATCACGAGTGCTGAGGAAGCATAAATATTAATCACTCACGGTGTGATGTAAATCGTCACATGATCGTTGTTTGTAACGCCGCACTATATAGGTCTACTGTTACAAAAATTATTAATTCAGTTCCAAAAAAACGGTTTTTAATTAACAATCCCCAGTAGCTGTTATAACAAATCAAAATAACCGTTATCTTAACATTCTCCGACATGTTTTCTTCTTTTTACACTTGCTTTTAACATATGTATTACAGCAGTACGCCATTCATTGCACAGCATAACATATACCATTTTACACCGAAAACCTGTACCCTTGTCCAGAATTCAAAAATTACAAACTGAAAATTCACTAAAATTTACTAAATCGTTAGTATTGCGTGAATTAATCGCGCCTCGTAACATTTATATATACATCGTCGAGGCCACTCTAATCTTTAGCGGCGTTCGCCATCACGGTCTTATCGCGTGTATATTAGCAATGCATTTCATTGCATAAAAATTAACGTACTTCGTTTTGGCAAAGTAGAATGACATCCGAGGTGTTTAGCTTATTTAATACTCGCGAAATATTGAGGTTTGATGAAAGAAATTAAAGAATAGTATTAAAAAGCAGTCGCAGAAAATGTTTTCACTATAAATGGCAAATAACGCAATTCCGATTATTTAAAACTCGACACGACGAAAAGTGGCAAATGAGCCAAATCGGGACTGGCCGCAGTCTCATCTGCTAGCGCCGTGCTATAAACAATAGAGTGTCGGCGATCGTTACCTTCTCAGTCATCGCGAAACATTCGCGCAACACGCAGCGCTCGATCGGCAGTAATCCACCCGCCGGCGCTGCGACCATGACAACAGGTGCCTTTCTCTATATTCATCAGCGCGACCCATTGCTTTCGTATTTTAGTTCTTTTTTGGCCCTTTAGAGGTCGGACCGATTTTTCATTTTTACAATGCATTTCGTTGTGTCTTTATACGCAAGCAAATTTTAAGTGTTATTTGTGCAGAGTTTGACGGTTTGTGTGGTTTTATCAAATTATCGTATAGGCAGGCGTTAAATATGATAAGAATTTCACTGATCAGTCTGTACAGGAAATTTATTTTTAAAACTGCAGTAACATTTACATTTTAGTCTTTTTATTTTAACTATTAGAAATAATATCAGAATATGTTAAGATGCAGATGTCGCAGACGATAAACAAAATTTTTCTTTATATAAGTAAATGCATATTATTTGTATATAAGTTTATCTATTACGTAAGTATAGTGTAAAACTTATGCGTTCATCGTCTAATCTACCGAGTGAATGAACTTTTAAAAGCCAACAAGAATTTAATATATGATAATTATAATTTAAAAATAATAATGTTTCTAGTAAAGTTAACAATATCAATATTTTATAGTCATTAAATTTTGGGCATAAAAAATTAAAATCATCTTCCAAATTAATATTTTATACAGTAACGCGTCTCTGCTTAAAATTCGTATATGCACTTTGCAGGTTTTTATATGGTAGGTTTACCTCACAAATATCCAAGAACAGTCGAAAAAGTGGCTTCATTTCACAAAAAAAATAGTTCGCAAGTGTTAATGAAGCTAACCAAAATATATGAGAAAAAAGATTAGAACAAATATATAATTAATTTTTATTTGCATTGAAAAGAAATACGAAATAAGTACTTTTTTCATTGCAGAAGACACAAGCGACGAAATGTCGGCTATAATGCCGGAGGTGATCGTTCGAAGACCAGTGTATCAGCAAGATGATTTACATAGATTAAGCAAGTACTCAAATCCACAAAGACCACGTGAGTATTGCGCATAAACTGTACGGATTTTAAGTTGAAGCTGGATTATTCAATTTATAGAAAAAAAATTTCACTTAAACTATATATTTCTATATCATATTGTTACAAGATATGTTATAAAAATAAATAATTGTATGCAGTTTACATAATGTTTACAATTGCAGTTTATTCTGTTTATAATTTTCACAATTGTAATTTTTGTTTAAATATACAGTTGGAAAAATTATTTCAAGCAGCATAAGGAAAATTGAACCAAAAGCGTACCTTGCAAAAACATTTCCTATCATCGGTTGGTTATCAGAATATGATTGGAAAAATTTTTTGGTTGGAGATCTTATTGCTGGTATCACAGTTGCAGTAATGCATATTCCACAAGGTAATGATATTATTGAACGTACGTCTATTTATATATAGTTTCTATAAAAAAAATTTGAATTTCTTTCATTGTTTCTTTAGGCATGGCATACGCAATACTCGGTAATGTACCGCCGATAGTTGGAATTTACATGGCATTTTTCCCTGTACTAGTATACCTAATTTTTGGAACGTCGAGGCATAATTCAATGGGTAAGATCAATTGTTTAATTAACTACAGAATTAAAGGTTTTAATTGAACTTTTGAGTAATTTAATACTATATATTGACTTTTTACGTAACAACAACAACAACTACAACAACAACAACAACAACAACAACAACAACAACAACAACAACAACAACAACAACAACAACAACAACAATAATAATAATAATAATAATTGCTAGGAACGTTTGCTGTAATTTGTATGATGACGGGAAAAATCGTACTGTCTCACAGTTCTACCCCAGGACTTCTCGTCGACAATTCAACGCTACCAGATTTGAGTCACGATGCTCATGAAAATCTCGACCAGACAAAACAGTACTCACCAATAGAAGTAGCTACTGCTGTTACATTTATGGTAGCGCTAATGCAAGTGAGTAGAAAATTAATATTCTGTAACAACATTGCGTCAATACAAAAACTGTAATTAAATTTCTTAGTGTTCATTAAATGCAAAATCAAAGTATCATTATTATAAAAATATACAGTTTATGTATATATCACAAATGCATAACTTGTTTCTTCGTGTCTATGAATATGAAAAGGGGCAAAAAACAAAAGTTAACTAACTTTAAAAAATATCTACCTAATTCCGAGAGAATTTATATTTAGTTTTAAATTAAAATATGATTTAGTTTATTTTAGTCGCAGTACTATTCAAGGATTCCATCACTCATTCATCTCCGTAAAAGTAAAAAAGTTGTGACTAATTATGCAACGTTGACTAGATTTTTTATTGTTGACAGCTCGCTATGTATTTCATGCGCCTGGGCATCATATCATCACTTTTGTCAGAGACGCTAGTAAGCGGTTTTACTACGGCCGCAGCCGTCCATGTATTTACCTCTCAGATCAAGGATCTCTTCGGTCTTAAACTCGCGAAACGCAAGGGAATCTTCAAAGTTGTACTGGTAAGTCAGTTTGAATATTATTGGAAATATTTCGGGGAGGGGACGATTGTAATATTTAAAAATGCGCATTAATTTAAAAAATATTACATTTACAGACTTACTACGATATATTTAAAAATATAGATAGCGTCAATACAATAGCTATGGTGATTTCGGCTATAACCATTATTGCTGTTGGTTTTAATAATGAAATAATAAAGGTTAGTTTATTATAAATATATAATACATTTGAACGGTTCAGAAATTATTTTTAAAATGTTTTTTTTTTTCAGCCTCGTTTAGCGAAACGGTGTTCCTTTCCTATACCTATAGAAATGATTGTAGTAGTGTTAGGTACTGTGATATCAATTTGCGGAAATCTTCACGATGCGTATGGAATAATTACAGTCGGTGATATACCAGTAGGGTAAGTTTAAATCGTATTTTTAAAAATTAACACTAATATTTGTTACAACAATCGTTAATTTTTAGTTTTCCGGAAGCTAAATTACCTCCTATGGATCTTTTACCAAACATAATATTAGATAGTTTTGTAATTACAATGGTATCGTACACTATCACTATGTCGATGGCTCTTATTTTTGCCCAGAAATTAAATTATGAAGTCGATTCTAATCAAGAGCTTCTAGCACAGGTAAACATTAAAAGTAAAAGGTTAAAGAGACCTTATTAATATAAAGACACCTACAGCATCTTATTTTTATAACGATAAATTATTCTGATTGCAAAAGAATTGCTATATATATACATTGTTTTTTTTTTTAACAGGGTCTTGGAAATCTCGTAGGTTCATTCTTCTCGTGTATGCCCTTTTGTGCATCACTTTCGAGGTCTCTGATTCAGCAGACCGTAGGTGGTAAAACACAACTAGCAAGTCTCATTTCCAGTGGAATCTTACTTTTTGTACTGTTGTGGATTGGCCCATTTTTTGAACCTCTGCCAAGGGTAAGTCAAATATTAAAAATTCTATCATTCTAATGCAATTGTATTGTACATCCACAGTCGATCTTACAACTGAGTAGATAACATTGATATGTTGCTTTTCAGTGTGTTTTGGCAAGTATCATAGTCGTGGCCCTGAAAGGAATGTTTATGCAAGTAAAAGACTTCTTCCGGTTCCTCAGGCTGTCTCATGTCGATGCGACCATTTGGATGGCGACTTTCCTCACCGTAACTATATTCGACATCGAGTACGGACTGTTAATCGGCGCTCTATTATGCTTAGCCAATCTGCTGACTTTGTCGATGCGTCCCTACACGTGTGGTCTAGCCATCGTGCCCGGCACGGAGCTGTACTTGGATACGAAGAGATTTAAAGGAGTACGATTCTTCGAGACTTATAAATTTTATAAAAACCCCGATAAAGCGAACATTTTCAAAGCGTTTTCAGACTTATGACGCGAGTATCGAACAAAATTTTATAATACGAGGGCGGAAAACGCCGTTTTATGGCACGCTTGTCTGCCATAAGGTATTCAGTTGTAATGACAATTTTAAAAGAACCACGCATGTCAATTTAATATCAAATTAATTAAAGAATATTTAATTCTAAGATTAAAAAATGAATATATTTTAATGGGATGGATAATTTATAATAAAATTTTATTATATTCTTTATAGACGGTGGAGATAGCTGGATTAAAAATTTTTCATTACTGCGGAGGTTTAAATTTTGCTTCGAGACAAAGCTTTCGAAAGGATTTGTACAAAATAGCTGGTGTCATCCCCCAAAAGGAACTGCTGGAACGTGAAAAATTGCAAGTTATCAATAGCAAGGCATTCGTCGCAGAAAATTCAAAAATGGTAAGTCTCTCCAATATTTCTTTCAATTTCGGTCCCATTTCCGTAGTTATTATAACATTCTTTATTGAAAAAATTTATAAGTTAAGTAAAAATATTTTAAATGAGAAATAACAAGATTTTTAAAAATAGTTTAAAATAATTCTTCAAAATTACTAACAACAATTTTCACCTTCGATAAGTGTTGGTATAAAGATTCTATCACCATTTAATGAAAAAAATGCATTGTGTGATGCATGTTATATCAAATTCGATTAGATCTTTTCAGTACTCTTCTATTAAATTATTACAACAGTCGGAAAAGATGCTCTCGACAAAAACACTAACTGAACACTCAACTCTCGCTACAAATAACTCATTTTCTCTTTTTGTTGCGCAATGTATTATTTTACAAATTTCTGTCACATTCATGCCCTCATATATTGTATCAAAAAGCTTGAATTGTTAATTAAATTGCTTCAAATATAACTGTTTGTTTGTTACTACAAATTCTGTGCCAATTTGCTTTTCTTTCCAATAAAAAGTAATTGAAAGGTGCTCCGACACGTACAAATTACAAATGACAGTTTTGAAAAGCAACCGATTTTTAAAGATTTACTAAAAAACAATCTCATTACCCAGGTATATAAATAAATCGGTTTAATTTCAGGAAGGAAATGAAAATCCAGCTTTCGAAGGGGACATGGAAGAGTTTCCTGTATCCGATCACATAAGACGTTCTGAAAAAGAGCAAAAAGTAGAAATTTAAAAGATCTAAATGTCTAATGCATTAACTGCACGCTTCAAATTTTATAAAAAGGATAAACTTTATTCTTTAAAGCACGAAAATTAATATCGTTAATTATGTATACTTGCATTTTCTGGGCACGTTCTTATATATTTTTTCAAAGTTTACACTGCATAAGCTCTATTTGAATGCTTGTTTTCTGTGTTCAATTGTAACCTGTATGTTTCAATAATGATGAACCTACACATAGGGGCTTGCAAGTCTTTTGGAAATCAATTGATCTTAAATAACTCTAGTTAATAAATTTATGTCAAATATTTATCTTTTACAAATATGTCAACGTTGGTATTTTAACGTGGATTTTACTTGTAGTTAAAGGTATTGATTCTGGACTTTTCGTCATTGGTACACATTGATCCGGCTGGAGTATCGACGCTTCGAGGATTAGTAGACGAGTTTAAAGAAATCGACGTTTATGTTTATATGACCGGTTGTTCGGGTAAGAAACAAAATTTCTATTATTTAATTATTTAGATATAGAAGTAAAAATGGATTTAAGTTAAAGCGCTTGCTTTTGCGTTAATTTAAATGGAATAAACTTTCTTCTGTTATATAAATGTATACATTTTTTCAATTACGCAAATAAGTATACAAAAGGAATTCTATTTTATTAGAAGTATGCTTTCTCAAACTGTTCCTAATGACTTTTTTTTTTTAAATGTAATTTTAATTCCATGGCGCAAATCGAATGAAAAACATTTTAATAACAAATTTAAAAGACGCAAAAATTGAAAAAATATATTTCGAAATTCAACCTATTCTTCATATTTTGCACATTATATTATGAAGATGTACGTTTAACTACTTTTTTACGCAATTTAAATTTATTTGTTTACTTTTCCTCTTTCCTATTGCAGTGTATGATTATTGTAGATTTGTAACAGGCGTGAAAGTGTTAATTATTCGAATACTTAGAAGTGATTTGCCAAAGAAAGCACCGCGAAACCACTTCGGAAGACTGAATCAAATATTTACGACTTTGAATGTGAAATAGGAAAAGTTGCTGAAACGATGATAAAAAAAATGTTCATTTTTTTAAATCCGCGGTTTTTTAAAATAAGTATGAATTCGATTGAATTTTAATTTTATTGAATTTAATTTTAAAAATTATATCCGCAAGTAAAGCAATGCTGAAAAGATAAGATATACGCGCAATTATTCAGTAGACTCTTAAAGATCGCAATCGCCCGAACGATAACTCGTGTAGCTCTCTGGAATGAAAATGATTATATAAAAAAGGATTATACTCTCAACAGTCCAGTTCGATCGTCTAATTAATCGAAAACGCCGAGGTAACGATGCCATTATTATAATACGCGGCCGATCAGCTCGGCAGGGCTGTCAGAGCTCGCTTCCGCGTCCGCGCACATGACCTGCCTATATTGCAAAACCTTCAAATTGTCCGAATGTACACTTGCGACCGCACGATTCTATACCAAAAGAAAGCGTCAAGAAAAGAGAAGCGCACGAAAAAAATTCCAGAATGGCGTGTTATTATAAAAAAACATCTTATTTCAGTGTTGCACTAATAATCATTTTACACATAAAACTGATATAAGATTAAACTCATTAAATATCTGTATTACAAAATTTATATTCGGTTTAAATTGGGTAACATATTATATAAAGTATGGTTTAGGAATCGGTAATTAAATAAATGAATTTTAGAAAGTTCTTTCTTAATTCACTTTACACTTTACTGCAAAAGGCAAGACAGATATCACTATATATATTTGATACTCTATATATTGACAGTTTAAGAGAATCAATTTCAATCATAAATTACACCTCTCAAGATTGATTTACTTTCACTTATAAAATAACGATGTGATTAAATCGAAGATTTTATATGTAGCTGTATAGCGATCAACAGTGCAGGTGTCTACTCAAGCCAATATAAATGGCAGATCATCAGATAATATTATTGTTAGAAATTTAAATTTAAAAACTTTTGTTTTCAAAAATAGAAAGTGTAATATTCTTCTAAAAAAATTGAATTATTGAAATGATTGTTCTAGGTCGTGTATACGACACTATAAGAAAGTGTAACATCGCCGAAAGCAAGGACCATTTTACCATTTTTCCAACCGTCAACGACGCCGTTAATTTCGCCCGACACAAGAAACGCATCTCGCCAATGCCGATTTGGACAGCTACGCAAATTTCTCCTGGAGATAGTTGCATTAGCAGATTGTAAATATCTATGATTTGTTAAAAACAAGGGTAGACTCGCCTTTAAATTATTCCGTCACTTTCGTTTAGCTGCTCGAATCCCACAAAACATTGTGATATTTACAATAGTACATTATGCAACGGCGGGGGCGGAAGCGGATTATTTGCCTCCCGAGACGTTTTTCGGCCGAGCGAAGCGAGGTCGAAAAGTCGAGGGAGGCAAAAATTCGCTTACGCCCTAGTTTCGTACACTATTTTTCGCCATGAGAGCCGCAAAATCAAGTTGAACACGCGATTTTGAGGTTAGAATGGCGAAAAATGTTTGTACAATTTTCTGAAAAAATTTCCTGCTAAATCCTTATACATATCAATGTAAAGGGCCTATAAATTGCTGTAAAATCCTCTGCAATTTGCAAGATTTTGTACAGAAATTCTTTTAAACATTGTACCTACGGGAGCATCTAAAAGTTACGGAATTATTTATTTATGAGATTTTTCACTAATTTTAGACATGAAACTTTTAGGGTATCTAGAATCTCTCCTTACGCCAAGCATGAAATTATATAATCTATAAAAAAAGAATTTGATATTAGGATAATCAAATGTGCATTTCTACACGCAGTGTTTTGTTTGTACCATCAAAATAATTAGAAAAGTAGTTACTACTTTATCAATTTCTTCAATTAGATAATTAATGATTAATATACGATAGCACACTCCGAAGATTTATTACTATTTCTTTAAATTTTAAGTACTTGTTTTTTTAAGTATTACCTTATTTACTTAAAAAAATCGTTAACTTTTTAATTATGATCAAGAGTATTTTAAACGATTTGCATCTGCTTAATAAAACAATAAATAACGTTTTATTGGAAATCAATCAGCTGCATACAAGTGATAAATACATCTCTAGATACACACATCGGCAATAGTATAATTAAATAATTAATGATACGTAGACCTTTGATTGATTTTAAGATCTAACTATTTGTGATTATTTTACCTTGTACTTATACTGCTATATAGTCACTACTATACGTTATCTGGTTGTGCAGTTACAAGGTTTTGCAAATAGCATTGCTATTTATTTACAAGATAATTTATTGCAAGATGTATTTTATCTTTTTTTAACTAGTTTTTCAAACAAGTACTTCTCTTATGATTTCATGAAATTACTTATACGATTATTAAATTGCCAAAGATCTGTTAAGAAAGAATAACATAACTATGTAATTGAACTTAAATACGGTGCTAAGTAACTAAAAAACATTTTTTTCATAAAAAGTCATGCTTATTTATATATGCAGTCGTCGTGACGCCAGGAGTTCCTTGTAAGAAAATAGTATGTAATTGTTCGAATTAAAAAATTAATATTAATTTTTCATCAACAGTTTTCTCAGTATTATATACAACATTACAATTACCACACACATAAAGAAACCTGAGCTTTTGATTAAATTTTGTTCATGAGTATATAATTAATTTGCATTATTATTATCATCTTTCTTATCAGCTTTAAGACTAATAATATGCTACTTACTATCACAGTTTTTAATAAAATAATAACTAATGGTTTAACATGCTAACATAAAGAACATACTGGTTTAACTATATTTTATGAAACTACAACAGTATATGGCAGCTTTGTTCAATTCATTTCATCGAGAAAAAAATAATAATGTATGACATAACGTCAAACAATATATATTTTGTTAATAATTAAATAAAAATTCGTGGAAAATTATTCAAATGAGTATTTGTGTTAAATGCAAGTGTTTTAATAAATTAGGCCCCTTGAAATTAAAAGTTGTAAAGTGATTGATTAAATTATAGTCGTTTAAAGTATTCCGCAGAATTAGGCAAAAACAGCGCTTCGCGTGAGTGTCGATTCGTGGCTCGGTGGTATATCTATCGTCCCAATATCCCGAGTATAAGAAGCTACACGCCGGAGTGCAGATCGCAAAATTTCACCAAATGATGTATGTGCTTGTGACGCAATAAGGACACACAGCATCGGCCGGCCCTTCCGCTTCCGTCCGAGCACGCCAAGTGGCTTTCCGATTAGCCGCTTCCTACTTTTCACCGGCACGTGCCCGTACGAAAATATCGCGACGCGCGAGGTATGATGCTGCTGTTTGCGCAACTGCGATTTTAATGCTCTCGCGCGAGTTTTACTTTTTACATATAAGTATACCTTACACAGAGAATAATTTTCTAGTCAAAATTAACATTGATTTTTCTAAGGCGAGGGCAAATGCTTCAAAAAATTGCAATAGTCACCAAACAATTTACTTATAAATAATTTATCTATACTATTATTTAATGTAACTATAATAAAATTTACGCAGTCTATCTTTCATTGCATAAAATAATTATTCCGTACGCATTTCTACATATATATCCAAGTATGTACTTATGTCAAATCACAAAGTGATTAACAATTTTTAGATTATTTATATTTTTAATAAAAACTATATTAAATTTAACGAAACATTTTATTTTCTGTGCAAGAACAGTATCGCACTTTTTACATTCTTGCAGTAAGTTTATTCACACGTCTACGTCATTTTATTTACATCATATATATCGCAATACCGTAAATGTGTAGCTAGTATGCTCAGCGTTTTGCTTGCAATAATTATATAGAAGGACAATGTCGCGCTTTTTATAATTATTACGTTATTTAATGATTACACAATTAATTGCGTCATAGATTATTTTATTAAATTAATCGCTTCACTGTTGTAGTAATTAAAATTATAGATAAAAAGCTATAGAAAAAAAGAAGGATACCTTCAGGAAAAAAGTCTGCCAAATTTTTTTTTTAATTTCTGCAAATTTTTCCGTAAGATTTTTATTTTTCATTTACCTATTAAATTTGAAACATTAATATGAAACGATATTGTATCTTGTATCTATCGCATCTGTTCTATTGTTACGGTTGACTATTGAATTTTATCAATAAAGATAAAGTTCCGATTACTTTGATATGTCGTATTTGAATTTTAATCTAATAATTGCTAGCTTTAATAACTTGTAATATACTGACAGCGTATTATTATCAATTATATTTTGTTTGACATGATGATGGAATTTTTCGAAAATCTTAATAAATTTTTATTTTTTTGTACTAAAATAATAAAATAAATGAAAATAATTCATAGATGGTCAACGGACGACACAGGAGATTCAAAGTCCAATAAAGTCAATGGAGAAGACCGCAATCAACCAAATTGTAGTGGTGAAACTTCGCAGAAAAAATTCAACTCACATTATGGAACTTTTAATAAAAAAGATTAATGTTTTGACAATTGACCTCGCTTTTTAATATATTACGAAAACGACAAATTTTGTACGACTATTCGTCCTAATTGTGATAGAGCTTCATGCACATACAACTTTGTACTTTATTACTAAATTATAGTTTTCTATATAATTCATGAAATAATTAATATACATATCAGTTGTTAGTGTCATATAGTCAGTAAAAAAGAACAATAGTTTTGTTTGTTTCATGTATAACTATTGATTGAATGTTTCAACAAAACTTCTAATATTTTTATTTCTATATCAAATTACATATAATTATTGTTATGTAATGATGTATATAAAGTATTAATTTTTTTAATAAATCTATCTTTTGTTTACCGATCTTATTTATTGTAATAAATTAATACTTTTAAATAAACTATACTCTAATTTATTATTTTAACCATATTTATTCATCTATTTATTAAATCTATTTATTTAAATGAATAACAATTAGCCAACAATAATTAGGTAAGAAGAATACACTATGAAAGAATTTTAAAGCGGCAAATTCGAATTTCGTGCCCAATTTGTTCAGAAAATTCGATTCTGCGCACAAGTCACGTCACACGTTGCCTATATTATGCGAGTACACGTATTACCGTCGTATTATCGTATAAGTTAGTAGTTGTTTTTATAGCACATTAGTGCTAATATCGTATAAGAAAATAATAAAAAAGAAGATTGTTTCAGTTTTTTTAATAATGTCCTCAATTATAGAATATGTAAAAAACATTCCTTTTCATATGGTAAGTGCACTGAAATTTCTATTTAAATTTAACTGAAAATTTAAAGGTTATGTTTTGCCGTATGTCAACATACTTTGATCTAAATTTATTCAAATTTTAATCCAATATTCTCAAAATTATATTTTCTTAAAGATTTTCAAAAATATGCTATTAACTTTTCTAATTTTTAGGACTACGATGGCCAAGCAAGAGCAGAAAAGCTGTCAAGAATAATCGTAACACTCTTTGGTGTAAGTTTATTTTTCTAATAATTCATAAATTAATATATAATTTTGTAATTATTTATTCAATATTTGCAGGTGGTTGGACTGATATGGGGTTTCATCATCCAACAATTTTCTCAAACTCTGTACATACTTGGCGCTGGTTTTGTAATGGCATTTATTATAACGGTTCCACCATGGCCGATGTACAGAAGAAAACCTTTAGACTGGCAGAAACCACAAGCAGAAGCAGCTGCAAAACCAAAAAAGAAGAAATAAGTTATTGGAAATTATGAAGCATTAAGTGATGTACGTATAAGAAGATTACTATGTGAATGAAGTGTCTAGTACAAAAACTGTCCCCGCAGCAAATTGAACTGTTTATTTACAAAGCAGGTGTTTCGTATTTTAATTCTATATTCATTTAATAGGTATAAAAATAAATTGTAAACTAGTGGTCACTATCATTTAAAAAAAAAAAAAAAACAACAATCTAGACAAAAGTATGTTATTTTGATTGTTTTATAAAATATTTCTAAATCACTTGTACAGAAGTTATTACGATAATTTTTTATGCTCATAAATAAATAAAATTATGTATAGAGTTACAGTAGTATTTAGTATTAAAACTAATTTAACAATTATTCCATTTATGCCCATATGATTACATTGAATACAAATAATTAGATCAATTGAAGACAAGAAAGTAAAATTTTTGTACTTCGGGTGATTGAGGAAATAGGAAATAGGAATGAGTAAAAAGGCAACAAATAAATGGTTTTAAAAAGAAAGATTTGAAAATTTAAAAGCAGATTCATACTCCAATAAAAATCACATTCACGAGCACATAAAAGCAATAGTAATAAATTCGAATTTCACGAAGAAATTATGAGGAAAATGTAAAATTCTTCACGTCAATTCCAACACTAAATCAAAGTCCACAAGATTGAAACTTGTGAAATTAAAAAAAAAGGTCCTTTATTTTTAATTAGCTTTACGTAATTGCGAAAGGTGTATACCGTTGTTTCAAGTGAAACTGCGTTTCCGTGGTGCGCGTCGACGTACCTCAGCAAACAGCTAGTAGAGTCGACGGGCCGCCTTTGATTATCGCGCACTAGAAAGTCCATCGGCTGATCATCAAATGCAAGCTCGATCGCTTCGGCGCGTATTTGCATTATCAGTCTTTGGAGCACCTTTGGGCGATTTTACGATTGCGCTGGACATGGTCCAACGGCACTCGCGCGTCCGGAGCGCTTTCTTTCTCCAGCCGCGCCTCGGCCTAAGTATATGTCTCTCTTTCCCGCATTTTCTCCCAGAAGGTGCTCGATCCCTCGCGTGCGCGTCGCAGTTCATACACTTTCACAGCGTAGCAAGCGATATAGAAAACTTCTTTTATTTCATTCTTTGATTCGTCGAAGGTCATTGCATTTTTTTGTCCGCTCTCTTTTTTAAGGGCTCTTTCATTCTTGGCTCTTGTAACGAATTACGCGCAACTGGCTTGGTTGCATGCATTGCGACTCATCGGACTTTATGGATGAAAAAGAATCTCGAGAAGTCGATTGCATGCTGCCGAAATTTTTTACAGTTTTTTTTTTAGGAATTAATTATTTTTCGCCTGCAGAAATTTGTAATATTTTCGACGTACCGCTAGATCTGAAAATTGAAATATTATGATTACTGATGATTATGATACGCGCTGATTCCGCGTGACTGCCTTGCAGCGCTCCATAAAATTTGGAAAATCCCTTATCGCGACGCTCGCTGCCCATCCATTATGTGGGTCGAATTACCAAACTTCAATTCCGTTATTACGTGATGGTTCGCCGAGATCCGAAACGAAGAAAGTGCGCAAATCGCGTTACGTTCCCTGCCCGGTTTTTGGATGGCTCTCGCTCGCTCGCACCGCCGCGGTTATATTCGAAGCTTATGAAACACTTTCTCCCTTTACGATTAATTTACATTCGGCCAGGCTCGAGTCTGGAAGCTTCCTGTGGGCAGGGATCGGCCGTTGGCCTTCCCCGTTGCGCGCTCCCGGGGGGATCGATGTGACACGCGGGAAAGCCGCGCCGCGGCGAGTGTCCGATTGCACCCGATTCCGTGCAGGGCCACGTAGTCGGTTATACACTTAACCGATACGCGGATCACCTATTTGTCCGGGCGTCCAACCAAGTCCACGGCCGTTTACGTAAAATGGACGTTCGTTTAAACCGGTAATAGAGCGACTGTCTGTATGCAGTATGTCTATAAGCGATCGCCGACCGCTTGCAATTGACGCTTATTATTTTTATGGGCCGATATGCCTATCGCTTTTTAATCACGTGAAAATTTCAACGCGTTTATCTTGGCAGCTTGCAAAAATTATGAGTTGACATCATATCACACCTATCAGAAGGAAATCGATACCGATATATCAATTCGTTCCGAACATGAGTACAAGAAACTAAGGCTATAAATATATCGATTTTCCTTTTTGCTTTTTTTATCGTATACTCGATAGAAATTTTAAATAATTAACGTGAAATAAAAAAGTTTCAGACATGAATGCAAGAATTTTTTTGAAAAACTTAGGCGAAGAGAGGAGCTACAATGAAAAAACAGTTTTGAACATTGAATCTATAATTTTCATGTAAATATGCATGTTGTTACTGATCTTCTATATATATGAGTGCACTTCTTTCTGTTAAACGTTTACGCTTTATTTACGTTTAATTATTATATTTATATTAATAATGACATGTTCATACAATGTAATAATAATATCATTATTAGCCTCAAATTAGTTCAAAATGACTTTCCTATAGCGTAATATCTCTGCATTACGCTTGCAAATTTCATGGTCTAGAACGCTTACTCATTTTTTCCAAACCGCACCATCATATTAATAATAATAAGAAGTAATAACCTGAATAAAAGTTCTCCTAAATATTTCATAACTATTTCAAGAATAATATGCTCGATTTCCTAAAGTAATATTTAATAACGTAATATTTCGCATACAACAATGCACTCCGCATATGCATATATTTACTGCGTTTAATTAATTGCGAAACTTAATTTTACGTGGACCAAGTTACTCAATGATGTAGATTATGTACTCGGCCATTTAGTTTAATGCCGAATTTTATCGGATTTTCATGCGCCGTTGCAAAATGAGTAGAGGCGAATCCCGTAAACGTATGTGTGTGTGTGTGTGTGTGTGTGTGTGTGTGTGTGTGTGTGTGTGTGTGTGTGTGTGTGTGTGTGTGTGTGT
>JAWWEN010005282.1:5968-28776 GCA_035582955.1 Sycophila texana | reverse complement strand
AATCCAGGTGGATTTTCCAACTAGAAATTCCTCTTCATTTTTTCAACTGGAATTCCACCTGGATTTTCCAGCTGGAAATCCACGTGGAAATTCCAACTGGAAATCCAGCTGGAATCCAGTTCATGCCTGGATTTCCAGCTGGAATTTCCACGTGGATTTCCAGCTGGATTTTCCAGCTGGAATTCCAGCTGGATTTTTTCAACAGGGTTAGTACTTTGATTGAAATATCAAGTTTAACATGAAACTTACAACATTTAATGATTTGGTGCTACTGATATATTGGAATGAACAGACAAGCGTTTAAATAATTCGGACCAATATTATTTAAATAGAAATTCTATCAAAGACTTGCAGTATGGAAAGAAAGTCCTGGATTCCAAAATGACAATATGTTAAAAATTAGTTTTCTACTTACGTAAACTTTTTCGTTTTATATTACGTGCAAATCTTAACGTAACGAAAATATTTTTATGCTTTAGTTATTTCGTTTTTATATCTAAAGCCGTCATTTTGATTTTCAAGTTTTTCAATGACGAGAGGTTTTGGTTTTACTTTCGTATAACACAATTAATGATCTAATTAAATTAGTTACCATTTAAAATATAGTATGTAAATGCAATATACTTTAAAAATATTAATAGCCAATTATATATGTTAATTATCATTACTTATAAGTGAACAAAAAGTATTCTGCTTTAAGATACACGGTTTTGATGTACCTGCTTAGATTGTTGTGTTAAATTATTATTTTTTGCGCAAAATGTAGTGAATTACCCATTGATATTTATTTAAAATGTGATAACGATTCACAGAGGCGAATGCTCATGACGGTGGATTGAATGTAAAGAAAGTACCTTTTTTAGTTGTAATATTGAATTTTTTATCAAGGTACTTAATTTTTAAAATAGCTGGTGAAGATTGAATCCTTGTTTATTTGGATAATAAGCGTTCATACAAGAACACTTTACATGATGTCATTAGCGTAAAAAATGTTCAAAAAATAACAAATCAAATCTTATTCTGATCCGTTATGTCTAAATATACCAGCAAAGAAAACTATATTGCTATTCTTAATGAAAAAGTGGAATGGCCTATTCACGAATAACATATGTCTGCGATTTCTGCCACTTCTGCCTCTTTTTACTAACACTGCAATTATAAATAAAACAAAATTCATGTACAATTAAAAAAAAAATTGAATGAAGTCTTTAACCATATTAACTATATCATGCATGTTTATCATAGCTTCAATCATAACACAAACCAAATGCAAACAAGCTTGATTGTTTATGAATGAGATGATAAATGCCATTTCATTGTAATATACATGCAGTATAACGAAATCGCTGAGAAGTTTTTCATCAAATATATGATTCCAAAGAAAAGAGTTTATTGTTTAAATAAACATTTTTTTAATTTTGTAATGTAAGTATCCCTTACTAATAGTATCCAACGAAAAGATATTTATGGTTTATTTAAATTTATCAAATTAAATTAAATTTATAAATTACATCTTTATGTACTTATAACATTGACGGACAACATTGTAAAACGAAATTTATAAATATTCATTATTATCCATTGTCATTTAAAAATTTCAAACTCAGAAAAGTGCTTCTTTTGCTTTTTAATTTAGCAGATTTTAATTATTCTAACTTTTGATGCAAGAATTAAAAGTGTACTTTAAGAATAATTAAACGTCCATATATTAAATCGCACTTAATGCCTTATGCTTGCGTGAATATCCCAGTAAAAATAATCCAATCGCAATTTCTGACGGAAAAATTGTCTATTCAAGCGCAATGTAAATAAGCAAAAAAAAAAAAGGAAATTCTAGAGCTCTGTCGATTAGCTCGAGTTCTACGATTGAAAAAAAAAGTAATAAAAATCTTATTCCAAAGAATAATAACAAATTACGAAAATAAAGCTAATTCTGCAGGCTAATTAATTGAATCTTAATTGTTGAAGAAACAAATATACATTCTTAAAAATGTTATAATAAAAAAATTTACTTTTCTACAATTTACAATCGCGAAATTGGCTCGAGATAGTTTCAGATAATTTGCTATCGACGTATACCTACAAAGCAAGAAAAGAAGAAATGTTTGACTTAAAAAAGTTCAAGTAAAAAAAGTAGTGTATACTGTAGCTAAAAAAGATTTACATTCTTTGCAAATCATGCTGCTAATTTTCTTCAGAATTTTAGAGTGCTTAAGTAAACCGCAGTTTATTTTTTAAATGTGTCTTACAGAAATATCATAGAGAATTCAATATATTGCATTGTGACTGATAATACGTATGTTCTGTGTTAGTGTATTGGTAGTATATTTTTCAAGAAGTAAGATATTTCCGCAAATAATACATATTATCTAAGGATTAACGATAATGCCTTTAAATAAAGAAACATTTGATTTTGCGTTGTGTATTATCATGACAAATGGTCTATCTGCCTTGAGCATTATTTCCTCCTCTTCATCAAGGCTTAATAGCTCTGCAGAAACTGCTAAAAAAAGGTAATAAAACTTTAAGTTTTATTTGCTTGTTTTTTTTTTTTTTTTTTTGTTTATTGCAGGTGAACCCAGCAAAAGCAATGATCGTGCGTATGGTTATTAAATGAATGTACGCTTTTATTTTTGCCATTTATAAATTCCATAAATATTGACGAATGATCGTTTCATAAAAAAGGTGAATTGTTATACCCCATTTTGCATGGCACTGAAAACATTTAAAGCTGCTATTTATTTCTAATTTAACACAATGTAATTATCATAATAATGCACATACCGGATATTAGTTATAAGTTAATACGTTTCTTCGTTTTTCTTTGTAAATTCTATTTTTAATGGATGAAACCCCGTAAGAATGATAAAATAAAGTTACTGACAAATTGGTCAGTAAAAACGGTTATTTTATTTTGACTATTTTAAATACGAATGGTCTATTAATTAATTTGAAGATTCTTCGTCTACATTCTCCAAAGCTCACCGCCTACCGCAATAAATCTTTATAACGAAAGAAAAATTAAAACAATCAAGTTACGTTAATGAACGGTGTGAATAAAAATTGACTTGAACTACTGAAAATGTTATTTAGTTTTCTTAAAAAGCTTGAGATCCCCGATTAGTAGTAATTTTATGCACGATTAAATAGTGTCAGATTAAAATGCACTTTACAACTTTTTATAGTTACAATTATACATTTTTTTACAAAATTGAATTATCAGACATCAGTTATGAAATTGATACAGTTATAGATATGGGATATAAATAACTTTGTAGATTGTTCTTCAATCATCATCCTGTACAAAGTGCATGGAATGATTAATTATTATTAATTTGTGGATCCACAACTAATCCCGCGAAGAGGGTAGTTTTCTGACTAACGTCCGTTATTTTTAACATAAATGGTTTGTCTACTTTTAGTTCCAGAACTGATGGTTCGAAAGAAGCCAGCTCGAAAAATTCTACCACTAAAACAAACATATTATTCTTTTTGTTGTATTGTGCGACTTAGAACTTGAGTCTTTTAAGGTAATAATTAATTTGCTGTACGTGAAATAGTCACTAATCATTTCCAATAAAAAATATTAAGATTCAAAGCCTTGATTGTGTAGAAGTACAAGATTTTTGTTTTGTTCAATATCAGTGATTCTTAACTAAAACAACGTATAGAATGTTTAAAATTTGTACGTTTTGTTTAAAAAAAAATGAAGTGACGGCTTGCAGAACGAAAGAAAACGAAATATGTCATTGGTGATTTATCAAATGTATGGAAAGTGCTATTTTCTTGTTCGTTAATGACAAAAGAGAAAAGTATGCACAAACAGGATGTCAGTTTCTTTCAAGTTTCAGTGCGATTCTATCGCCCGCTTGTTAAGCTAAACCAGACAAAAATTTGTTTAACGACTAATTTTTTTAATGTTGGTCAATTTGGCCAGGCAAGATTTATTTTTAAATTCCTATCGGTAACCTGAATTTACACAGTATAAAATGGGAAGTGCCTGTCACGAGGGAAGATCTTCGCGTTGGCACTTCTGTGCTGAACGCAAACTGTGAACCAGAATTAGTTAAAGCTTTTCAGACTGGAGGTCGCGGTACGCATTTAACGCAATCTTACCGGTGATCAGTATCAGGGCTCTCGTTCCTTATATTTCACTTACTTTATTAAAAAACAACTTAAGTAAGATACAACCTTGATCTTTTTGCATTGAATGTCTACACGAATGCTCTTCGTGTAATCACTCGTACTTCGACATAAAATTGCAAAAGAAAACTACTAGGCCACACCTTTCAAAATTCGGTGCAGACTGGATGGGCAAGCATTAAAAAAAGAAAAAAAATTTGAATAACACTCAAAACAACGAAACAAAATACTTAAGATCTGGTAGGAAGGATTAAGGTAAAAATAACACCAACACCATGACATAGATATAGTTTAGCAGTACACCAATAGATTAAACAATTCTAAATAAAATAAATAAATAAAAAATAAACTGCACAGAAACACTGAGCAAGGATGAGTAAAAGAGGGATGAAAAGCGCAATTAACTATGGCACAGAAAAACACAATGATAACTCACCGGTGACGGCTGCAGCTTCGCTACCCTCTTCGTTGACTTCGATGTAAGCCTTTTGAACGACTTTGCTGACCTTCAGGGGCTCTTTGGCGATTCCAGTGAAGTTGGCTTGGTCGGTGAACATGTCAGTCATTCCCAACTGCAAATTTTTAAAACGAATCGTTAACAATTGCTCCTTCGGTCACGAATAAAATAAATAAGAGCGCGTTCATTTCGAACGACGTTAAAGAAGCATTTCCAAGGATAGGCAAATCATATTACCTTTTCAAGGGGCTCTTGCAGATCGATCTTGCTCTCGATCTTGAATTTGGGTAGGTACAGATGAACGTCGACCTCGCGACCTGCTTCGGCCAAGCGAGAGGCGTTAAGGGAGTCCAGGTTATCCAGAAGGTTGCTCAATCCGTTGATCTCATCGGGCACGACGATGAGCATCTTCAAGTCCTTGTTCTGTAATTATTATTTGTTTTTTATTTAAACCGTTAAACGAGCTTAGTACCCCTTTAATACAAAATAATACTATAACTTGAGAGAATACAACAAATTAAGTAAAAACTATAAGTACTAAAACTAAAAGGAAGGAGCATAGAGAACTTTGAACATACCAATCTGGTTTATATTCGCTAAAGAAGCTGGAAGAGTGTTCCAGAAACGCTTTAGACGATTAGTAGTTGAATAAAACCCAGTGTTTGGATATTATTAGGAAATATTTATTACGTGATGCCATGGCAAAAAAATTGCAGTGAACTCGTAGAAAAAAAAAAGAATTGAAAATAATTACCTCGTAGGGGAGCTCGACGAATTTGGCCTTAAGGTCGGGGAGTTCACCGTAGACGAATTTGTTGTATTTGTACATAGTGGGCACCTGCTTCTCGGTCTTCTCGTCGACGTGGAATGGCATGTC
The DNA here is from genome assembly GCA_035582955.1 of Sycophila texana. Taxonomy (NCBI): domain Eukaryota; kingdom Metazoa; phylum Arthropoda; class Insecta; order Hymenoptera; family Eurytomidae; genus Sycophila; species Sycophila texana. The sequence goes on along the minus strand of JAWWEN010005282.1, from coordinate 23,299 downwards.
GCGGGTTTGCTTCTCGTCGAATTTGCTGGCCCAGTTGCCCTTGAAGTAGACGGCGTTCAAGAGAAGCATACGAGTATCCTGAGTGATGTCAGCTGTAAATTTTTTTTTTCTATATCATCTGTTTATACTCGAATTATGTTACTTTAATTTTTGTGGTCATTTGCGCAGGTGAAATTTGAAAAAAGTTATTTAAACGGAAGATCATTAATCATAAGGATTTAATTTTAAACGACACGATTTATGATACTCACTGTCATCGATGATTTTTTTAATTTTGTTATGCGTCCTCTCGTTGACCCATCCATTAACTAGACCCGCCGATTCCGGACCATTAGTGTTGTCGAATTCAGTGGCTTCTGCAGTGAAGCTATCTCTGCTCAATTGCTTGTAATCAGACTTAAGCTCTAGGCCTTTGGCAACGTACATTTTGTTGGCGACTTCGAGGGTTACATTTTCGACGTTCTATAATCATTAATTTAACACTCGTTAGACAATGATTCTATAAATAGCATCAGAAAGTGTTGAAAAAAAAATTCCTTGAGTCAATGAAATTTTTCATTTTGAACTATTTTCTTTTTAAAAGGATCTTTAAAGAAGTCTACTTTATAATTAAAAAAAAAAAAATATTTTTAATCCAAAGAAATTTGTTGTTAATTAAACTGTAACTATAATTCGTAACAGATAGCTCGCGAAGAATTATTTCATTAATGACACGAGTCAAGTGAATTTTTTTTCTCATGAAATAAATAATCAATAACGTCACACATTTACCCGAAAGGCTAATTGTATCGTATTGTGTTAAATATTATAACGTTACGTCTTTTATGATACATTTTATGACATGTTGTCTGGTAAGTGTGTTCTGTTTTCATAAGAAACATCAAAGCAATAAATATTCGTTCTTACGTTGAGCTGGCTAATGAGACTCTGGAAGCCAGAGCGAGCCACGGCGTTATCGTCGGGCACATGGAGGGACTGGTACATCTGCTTGGCAGTGTTACCACCGGCTCCAAAGGCGGCCAACGAGAGTACGATGTGGGCACTCAGGGGAGAGCTGATCAGGTTCTGTCCCTTTGCTCCGCTCGCCAACACCTGGAAAGTCGAGAAAAACGCGTTTTTATCTTCATGTTTTTCATTCCACTTCGTCCTGACCATTTTTTCCCCCGAAAAACGCGTTTACTTTCACGTCTTCCATTCCACTTCGTCCTGACCATTTTTTCTCCCGAAAAACTGGTAGTACCGATTTTACGATCGGCGCGACGATGTGCAGTTTACAAAAGCCTCGCTTTCCTTTTGCTTTTGAACGCGCACGTGATGCTTCCGAAGAGCGGCTCGGGTGATACGGCGACGCGCAAAAATCGAGAGGGGGGTACGTTGGCACGTCGCTATTTACGTTTCGCGAGCCGGTGGAGTCCTTGGCGGGTTATGGCGAGCCGGTTTTTGAAATTCTGCGAGCGTCGTCCGCTTCTCGTGCGCGCAGATGCAGATGGGATTATTTTCGGTCGCGTCATTTTACTGTAAGTTGTAAAATTGCAGCGCTCCGCGGACTAGTAGGCACTTACGGAGCGAGCAACAGTTAAAATTTTATGCGCCGCAATGAAATCTGTTGAAATTGCGATGTTTCCTCGCGAGCGCGTCGCGCATGTCTTACAATTAAATCTATCTTTTACGCCGACTCCTGTTACTATGCGCGAATAAAGAATCATTTCACAAATTTTCTTTGAAATTCCTTTACAAACGCTTTTTCTTTTTCACTTGACCGATCTTAAAAAATGAGCAGCACATTCAGTAATTTTGTGAAGAAAAATTCTTCACGAAAAGAACTTTGTCGTTAAAAAAAGACTTCAGAATTTTACTTCCTGAAATTTTGTTGTTCTTTTTTGTTCGTGAAAAGTGTGATTTTCTTTAAACTAATCTAGGAATTATACTAATTTTTGCAACAACCCTATAAAATGTTATTTACTTTGTGAAAATATGTTAATTTTAGTTGTTAATTCAAGACAAGGTTTTTTTTTCAATAGAGACGACGATTTTACTTCGTATATTTTTTTTAAAAGTAGGTTTACATATTTCGTGACGATGATTTTATATTTCAGCAGTTGCAGTATAAAACATTATAAATTATTGTATCGTTAATTTTTTGTAATGCCGGTAATTTCACATCGAATATTGCTCACGCAAAGTAAGAAACAAATCGGCAATATTTTTTTACGAGGGTTGAGAAACACGAAGAAAAAATAAAATATAAAATATGTCATTTGCACTAAGCTCTGGAAGATCTATGACGTACTTTTTCACACGTATATTTTTCAAGTTTAATTTTCACAAAAAATTATTGTATGTTTTGCATTCCTTTTCTTTTGAAAATATCGAATAACTACTTTCTTCACTTTTAATCTCCTTATTCTCACATCACATCTTGAATTTAAAATATAAATTTTATCAGTAATAAAAAACAAAATAAATAATTGATTTAAAAACCAAAAATTACTAAATGTAGCCATATACACGCAGAAAAAATAAATCTGTATAGGTGTTACTGTTTCGCGCTTATAAAATCTATATTGAATAAGAACAATGTAAGAATATCAGTGCAATAACAGTGAAATTAACTTGTCTAAAGATAAAAATAAATTTAATATAATTCCCCAGTGGAAATGACAATTGTGTATAAATTTTAATTTTAATTTATTAAATTTTAAAATTTCCATTAGGGCCCTTCCGTATAATACCGGAAGGGGATATTTGTATAAAAACAAGACTGCATATGTCATACTAATCGCTCACCTTGAACAAATTATTGGAGAACTCTTCGGTGCCTTGGGACACCGCCTTGAGTGGGCTGGTCTCCTCTGCCATAGCGCACACAGCACACAGCGCCAAGATAACTGTCACTGTAAAAAAAAAAAAAAAAAAATGCCTCATCAGTACCTCTTACAGGCCGCAACCACTTGACATTCGAAACTACGAGGCAGCTGGCCGTTGTCGCGCATATTTCTTCGAGCGAGAACATATCCTAGGAGCTAGGATAATCGGTCCTTTGACATTGTGCTGCGACGCGGAATTTTAATCGATCGATTGTAGAAAAAGGATGCTTTGAATCCAGCGAAAAAAAATATCTTTTTAACAGGCTACTCCGAGCTTTACAGTTACGATATATAGCCTCGTAATTTGCATTGCATAATCCGTCGCCCGCATACCCTTTCCTCATTTGCATAATACGTATAAAATCGTAAAACTTCTCGCAGCCGATTAGAAGTTAACCATGCGTTTAATTAATTATAATTTATTTTTCTTAAATAGAAAAAAAAAAAAGAATTATTATTCCAGCGGTCGTCTCGTCACGTACAGAAACCTCAAATAAAGGCAACAATCGCCACGCGAGATAAAGAGCAGCTGTTACAGTTGACTTTCCTACGGTGAATCACTCGCGTTTCCTTGTTCAAATAATTACTCTGCTTTAAGCACAATGTGAATATTTTCGTTGAAATAATAGAAAAAAGGAAAAAAAAAGACAGTCCCGCTGGCGGCGCACGAAAATAGTCAAGTGAAGCGGATGGATGGACAAATAAATCGCAGCCCCCCAGGTGGGATTGTTTGATGTAAGTGAGGGCTGTTGCGTGTGCTCATCATTAGCATAACATACATTGTTTTTTTTTTCGATCATATACGCGATGGCAGGCCTTGAATTTTCCTCCAGATCGCGCCTGACTGAACAGCGACTCTCGACGTCGTGGTGTTACCTTTTTCTTTCTTCGTTATGAGTAAAAAGCGCACCGCGAGAGGAAAGATCGGTCGGTTGGATGGAAAGCGAGGATACCGCGAGCATCGCGCGCTTCGCATCGGAGCGCCGCTAATTACGAGGATTTTCCGAAGGCCAAGTCAAGGCCTCCGTCCACTTCAATGAGTCACCTGTGGATACGCCGCGGCGGATTAGTATAACCGGCAAAGGTCGCGGACGCGCACCCCGAACGAAAACGATGTCACTGATTTTTTTATCCCCTCCTTTCTAAATTTTGTTAAGAGAAATTCATTTCAAATGAGCGACTACTCGCTTATTCTAAAGTTCGTTTTAATTCTTCGACATGACGAATAAGTAAAAGAGTTATTATCACTTCAAATCAATGACTATTCACTTATTTTACATTATAAGTCTTCGAATTTATCTTTTCAAATTTGGAGGGATCGAAGAAATGTGAGGATTAGTAACGATTATATTATATGTCGTATGGTTAATGGTAATAGTTCCGATCAATTACCGATTTTTTTACCCTCTCCTTTTTAATTCTGAATAATCGAAATTGATTTCAAATGATTAAGAGATTTTTTAATTCTTTACAGCAAAGTATCAAGCAATAAATCAAATTGGTCAATTTAAGAATATTATTCGTTCATTGACTATTAATTTTGTTCAGTTATTATGATTATTGCAATAAATTATCTAGTAACTTAAACTTAGATTTATAGATTCTGATATGTAAACTTATATTATAAAAACTTTTTAGTTTGTTTAATAAATATAAAAAATGAGTGATTATTCACTTATTTTACATTATAAGTGAATAAGTGAAAGACTTATTATTTCAAATAAATGAACATTAACTTATTCGAAATGATTTTTATTTATTCAAATTTAAAAGGATCGAAGAAATTTAAGGATCAGTAACAGTTATATTACATATTAATGAAATTTAAGAATTTCAGCAATGAGTGCCGACTATGGTTGGGCAGGTATTTAAATGTACGATTTAATGGTTTGTTATTATGTTAACAGTTTGATTCTTTTAAAAGTTTGGATTCCTCTTAAATAAAGATTTATGATAAAAAGCAGGTCTTGAGAAAACTCTATAACAGTTTGTTTTCAGTTTTTGGGGGTAAACTGTACTATTTTTAGAGAATGTTTATGGCTGATTTATAGACAGACTACAATAGCTCTGGGATTATATACGGTCGAATTGAATGAAGTATTTTGAGTATTCAAAAAATTTTTTTTTAACTTTTAGGAGTCGAATGTAGTGTAAACTTACTCTATTTATTTATTTTTATCTATCGAAATTATTTATTTAATTTTTTGGTTTGCATTCAAGAGATAATTTTGTCATTTCGATAATAAATAATTTTGTAGAACAAATTATTCCTCTGCATTTTTGTTAATTAGAAATTGAGCTATCATTTTCCTGTTCAAAAGTTACTAAAGAAAAAAAAAAGACATTTTGATAACGTTGTCCTAATGTTTTTGAACAGCTAATCATGCAGAAATGTTTAGTGAAGCTCTAAAACAAGTTTCATTTTAAAAGTAATTTGTGTTTTTATCTTAACAATTTTATGCAAATTTTTTAATAGATTCTATTGAACACTATAACATGACACTTGTTACTTAAAGCTAATTACGTATCATTATTTACATACTTAATCGAACAGAAACAGTAATAGTTAATATATTCAGAATTAAATAAAGAAAAGTACGAAATTACATTTGAGAAAGGTAAGAGCCAGTGTATTGTCACGAGTTTTTTTCTTACAATAATATATTTTAAATTTTATATTGTGACCACATTTCAATTAAAAAAAAAAAATAGTTAAACCGTCGCAAGATTGTCTTTAGGGGAAAAAATAGAAAAGAGAAAATTTATTATCAGCTTTGATTTTTGAACTCACGAGCCTGCGTTATCGTGTCATTTAAAGTACTAATGTTAGTGCACGTCGAGCAATCAAACGAAAGCAATGTTTCGCAAGATTAACGACTGCGGGACTAATTAAAACTACACTGCTATCGATTCTTATCATAGCGAGAGTCCGGTATAAAAAAATTTTAAATTCTAAATCCGACGTTCACGTTAAATATATTTTGATATTTGTTATTTCGTAGATGATGTATTTATCTAAAAGGAAATTTCACGCGTGCCGACAGAGCGTAGCTTTCACGACCGGTTGGATTCTCCATGCGCAACCAGTTGAACCGATTCAGTGGAAGGTGAATGAAATTATCTGAAGAAAAGATAAGAATTTCAGATAAGAATTACCATATTTTACTGGGCCTTCGTGAAATGAAAAAGTTCGTTCGATAATGATTATTGGATACGATAATGATTATCGAATAACGTAATATTTATCTGAATTTCTTCATTTTTTTTTTTAAAATAAAAGTTCTATGGATGGGCGCATTATCGGCGAATGGAGTATGCAGAATTCAATAAAATATCCGTTTGTTTTGAAAATCCGGGATAGGAAATTTTCACTCGAAGGAAAAGAAGCTTACGAGACTTGAGATAGAGCGAATCTTTTTTTTTTCTAATACAATAATGTTAACTCGCGGAGGTCATAATGGCAATTATTACGCGATAATAGAAATAACTAGAGGAAAAATTCTTCAAAATATGTACGCCATTACGCAACTGTGCCTTCGATCATCGTATTTGCTTCCTCTGTTTCAACACATTTTTAAGCTTAACTGTGCGTAAGAAATAAAATTTATTGCTTCTAATCGGTTTGCTTTGAATGCAGAGACAATTTTAAATAATTGTCTACGGACGTAAAAGTGTAGAATTTTTGGAATACATGAATATAAAGCAGATTCTAAATCCATAGCATAATATTGACTTTATATTTTATAGCCAGCAATATAAGTGAAGTTTTAAGAGGTAAGACTGAACAAATGTTTGTAGAACTTTAAAGTTCTGGGAATTTAAAGTACGTGAAGTCGAAAGTTTTACGTTTATTAGGCTTATTGATAAAAAAATGTGCACATTAAATATGGACGATGTTAAATTTTAAAAACTTCAAAAGTTCTAAAAATACGCAAGTACTCCCGTATAAATAGAATGAGATAAAAATGTTATGGAAGAAAATATAGATAATTTATTTGTTCTGATTATTATTGCAATTAGGTTATATACATTTGCATAATTTAATGCATATATAAAAAGCTCTTATGAAAATTATATTTGGATGTAAAAAATTTAACTAGAAATGTTTACATGCAAATCCATAGTTAAATATAACAAACTATACTAAAGTATTTATAGTTGAACTATAACAAGCAGTTAATATTCTATTAAAGAATTGTATTATCAGACTGATTTTTTCTAAACCAATTAAACTAAAAAAAAATGTTTGTAGATGCATCTAAAATTTCTCCTTACAAAACCATTTAGTTTACTTAACTAAAGACTTAGTTTAATGCACCAAAATTTTAGTTAAATTATTGTCCAAATATTTAGATCCATTTTTTAACTAAAAATTTTGTTAATTCAATTAAATATTTAGTTAAATAAAAAAATAATTTTGCAAGGAAGATTCAATAAAATTTTTAGTTGGATCTGCAAACATTTTTTCTTCGTGTATAAATTTAGAATTTTAAAGCAAAAGTTTAGTAAATTTTTCCTATTACATGTAAAAATACTTATTTAATTTGAATCTATATGTAAACCTGACGTCGCACATGATTCTATCAAGCTCAAAGTATATTATTGTCCAAACTAGTGCTTAATTATAAAAATCATAATTAAAATAGACGTATTTTTCTAGTCGCTGAGTACTATACAGATCTAATCAAATTCAACAAACAGAAATCCATTTAACAATAATAGCTAAATAGATAGCTTATCTAAACGCTCTCATCGGTGCATATTTACAATGCAGTAACACAAATACAAAGTACAAAAGGATGCCGTCGTAAAAGTTAAGTTTTTAGACAACTGTTTCTACTAATTGTTTTTTTAATACAAAAAAAAAAAAAAAAAACGTCAAGCGGTAAACCACTATACAAGCGTGGATACGAGAAAGAAAAAAACTCGCAAGATAGATAAGAAGAATCGGCGCTACAAGTCGAAGCGGCCGGTAATAGAACTTACGGGTGCGCATGTTGAATCGATGCTTCTCTCACGTGTATATAGAGGTGGGTTTGTGTCTTTACGCGTGTATGTCCGTCTGCTCGAGATCCTCGGCGACGACTGACTGAACGCCGGGCGCGCTGCTGCTATATACACTTGGCGCGCGCGTTGTTTGCGCGCGCGACCGTGGCGCCGGAGAGAGGGACGGAAAAAACGCCCGCGACGCGTCGTCGGTGCTCGCGCCCTGCTAATCGGACCCCGACACACGTGCCTCCGGCTCTGTCCGTCTCTCTCTCTTTTCATTTCTTTTTCTCTTTTTGTCTTTTTTTATTTTAACGGAGAAGGGAGATCGTCGTAGGCGCGCGGCTGGTACTCTCCGCGCTGGGAGGTACGCGCGGGGAAAAATTCACGCGGTCTACATTTAATTGATTTATTCGGAGTAATTATCGGGTGCGGGCGCGTGGATACTTGTACGTTTCGATAGTTATTTTGGAAAATCACGAGCGTGACGCAACGTATTTGCTTTTTCACCGTCCGTCTGGGGTACACTGAAAAAAAAGTAAGAAATCGAAATCGATAGTTAGTTGTTTTGAAACAAGTAAATACTAATTAAAGCAAGTAATGGTTAATTGTGATTAGTAAACTTTTTTCTCAGTGTACTTTTCGTTGAAATGTTCCCTCGCGTTGAATTTTACGATGGCCAAATAAATCGTTATCTCGCGAAGGTTCTTTACAGAAAAATTAAATAAGTTTGTTTAGAGAAGGATTTCAGTGCGTTGGCTTGTTATACGTGAAGTGAAATTTTAAAAGTCTATATTTAGTATCTTGCGGACTTATATTTTATAAAAAAAATTAAATAAATTTGTTTAGCGGGGGATTGAAGCGCGTTAGCTTGTTATACACGAAATGAAATTTGAAAAGTCTATATTTAGTATCTTGTGGACTTATTTTTATGATTTACATTTATATCGTTGGTGCCGACGAAAACTATCCCCCTATGAATATTGCCACGAAAAGAATCTGATCTAGAAAAAGCCACGAAAAGAATCTGATCTAGAAAAAGCCACGAAAAGAATCTCACCTAGAAAAAGCTATAAAAACTATTCTCCATCAGAATAGTTTTCATGGATTTTTTCTACGTGAAATTTTTTTCGTGGCAAATTTTTTCGCAGCATAGTTTTCGTGGCACTTTTATAAGAGAGATTCTTTTCGTGACGAATATTGATGCGGGATAGTTTTTGTGGTAATTTTGTAGATGGGATTCTTTTCGTGGTCAATATCCATATGGGATAGTTTACGTCGGTACCGGCGATATGATTATCAGTTAATTGGAAATTTGTCGGATATTTTTATGGGTAGTTGTTTTTATCAAAAATTCCTTTAGTTTTGTTCGCAGATGTCGTTGTTTACGAATATAGCTATAAAGATATTCTTGGGTTATTGGGTTAAACGCCGAAACAAATTTCTATGGAGTTTTTTATATTATAAGAATGGGGAATTCCCCAATTGAAAAGAACCTCTATAATGATGTACGTGACGTCAATCGATCGGAGATCAATGTACAAAAATTGTTTATACCTTCACAGGTATTTCGGGATGCAATCATTTCAAAGGTGATTAAGTGGTAGTAAACACTCGAAATAGAATCTCATTGTTGACCTGCTACTGGACAGTGAATGGATTTACGTGATCAGTTTTCACAAAAATTAATTATTTTCACTGGCATGTTTGAGATGGGGTGAACGATTGGACAATGACATTAGTGCGATTACCGAAATTAGGTTTAGAAGGTCTTCAATAAAATGAATTGATGATCGATGAGCCAAATAAGATTTATTATGTTGTAAACGGGGAAAGAAGTTGTATTAAAATTAAAACTGGGAAAAACTCGAATATTTAAATCAATCTTTAGCAAATTTTTATTACTTTAAATCCGCATTTAAAAAATCTAAATTGGGAAAGTATAAATTGTAGTTAATAAAACTGATTACATAATAAGCATAATAAGTAGAGAATTAATAGAGCAATTAGAAGCCGTTAAGGAAATTTTGATTACACCTGTACTCATACCATATTTAGCGCATCAAAGTAATCGAGTAATTATATTACTAAACAAAGCACAATTGTTTGTTTCATTGTTTATTTTCTTTGTTTATTCATCAATAAACGTTTTAACTGTTCCTATATCAGAGTATTTAATGCGAGAGAATTTTAATTTCATTAAAAATAGTATTTACAGACAACTGTGCAAAATTCACTTCTGGCTTTGAGTTTCTCTTTAAATTTGCATGAAAAAGAAAAGAAGACACAAGCACCGAATCTCAATTCCTTACGGTGCGAGACAAAAAAAAAAACAACAGAATGAAGTACCAATGCGCCAAAGATGCCGCGACCTCCCGAAAAAAAGAGAGAAGTCTTTGTCCAGTCGCGCATAAACAGCCGGTGTGAACGCGCTGCCGGCACCTTGCTCCCTTTTTTTTGCGCGCGCGTAGCACGAGGCACGATTCAAATTCAAATTTTGGCGGCGCGCGCTTGTCTCTTCTCTCATCGTGGCGATGGCCTTTTCGTTGCCAGGCGAAGTCGCGATTTCGACCCGAGATTACGGAGCGAGTTTCTTCTCTCCTATCCTTCTTCTTTCCGCTTTCGTAACTTGACTTTTAAACAGATCGGGTTTAAGATGACCGACGGCGCTCTTGATTTTCGAGTAAACAAATCACTTCTTTGGCCTTTTTCCCGAAGACGGTACGATTTTTTAAGTAATAAAAGGAAATATTTATATTCGTTTTTGACTAATGTAGTAATTCTTAAAAGAGGCATTAAAAGGCAGTGATAAGTGTCAATTTTCTGATTGTGAGTCTTTTTCTTGAACAGCATATTACTGGCAGAAAAATCGCTTGGGAAGACCGGTGTAAAATTTGCATTAGTTAGAAAGACGTTTTGTTTATCCCTCGATCAGACCTTCACTTACAGGATGTGTATTTGCAAATTATTCGTCTGGTGTGGAAATGAAATTGTTTTTTGATCGTATTGCGACATAGAAATTGAAATTTAATACACGCAGAAAAATATTACTATAAAAATTACTATAGTCTTTACTAATGTAAGAATAAACTGGAAAAATAAAAAAAAAATAATATAATTATACTAGCACATTTTACTACAAATGTAGAATGTATTTACTGTGAATGTAAAATTTAGTATTATACTACTTGTTTTAGTAAATACTATATTAATTATTAATGCAAAAATTTTCTTCTTGTTAAAACAAACTTGCAAAAATGTAATCGCAATGAATACTTCAATGAAGATTTGTGGAGTAATCTGTTTTTTTTTTTTAATGGAGTTTTTTTTACCAATGTAAGGTCAAACGTATGATCAATCAAAATTTTTTTACGACGCAAATTCTAACGTCGATTGTGTCTGAATTGGGAAAGATTACAGTCTTTACACACAATATATCTTTTTTTTTCGGGTGTATTGGAATCCACACCCGGCTTCAGTCTTTGAATCTATAAAAAAGCCTCGTAAGTCAGTGTGTTTATCATAATCAATCGACTTATAAATGTATGAAAATTCGATAAAAAAATCATCTCTTTGATTCTAATTTATTCGAGAAAATACAGTATCTGGATAAAAAGTCAGTATTTGATTAGCGTTTCTTTAAGCATGAGGATTGAGTGACGCGATTACTGTGGATGGGACACGATTAACTTTGTCTAAACAGATTAGACATGTGTTTGTACTGTAAAGAATTATTTGATGAATATCAAGTAAAAATTTACTGCCAATATTAAATATTTTTTTTTAATGCTTACAAAATTTTATTATTACACAGCTAATATTTAGCATTAAATGTGAATAAACCTCGTTCGTTATATCTACACTTAATTAAAAAAATTCGTGGATTTATTTGCATTACATTGGCAACAGATAACAAATTCTATTTGTTATACTATTCCAGTCAAAAAATGCTCATTCACCAAGGATTTTTTTACAGTTATATAATCATCTCTGACTCACGAATATAGTACAACACAAAAAAAAGACTCGAAAAAGTTTTAAAAAAAGACATACATTACATCGTTGGTCAGAGCAGCGATACCATGAATTTCAAATAGTGGTAGAGAAGGTCGAGGACGACGAGGAAAACGAGTAGGTAATGCCCGAATGAGTGCAGCGTCTCGTGGACGCGGGCGATGCAGCCGTTGCACAGGCTCTCGGCGACGGCCACGTAGACGAAGAGGCGCAGTTGGTTGATGCTCAGGCCCTCTCCAGGATCGGCGGGCCTTCGTCGAGGTTGGGGCTCTTGTCGTAGCACCGCCCGTGGTAGCCGCTCTTCCGGCACATTTCGCAGCCGCAGCAGGGCACCCGCTGCTCCGTTGGCGGGCAGCAGCAGACCTCTTCGTCCTTGTTGTCCTTCAGTTCGCAGCAGCATGGGCCCAATGGGTTCTAACCTCGAATCCAACGATCCAATGTCTTATCTCTTGTCTGACGTGCAATTTTTGTAAAGTCTTATATTGAGAGAATTTTTTCTCGTAAAAATTACGGTGAAGTACTACATGAATTAGCAATTTTTTTCCATAAAATGGAGCAATTTTCGATTAAAAGTGAGTACGAATACCTTCAAAATTAAAATACAGCCATTTTTACTATAATCGTAATAAATTTTAATGTAAAACATTCCCAAAAATAGTAAAATTTCCCAGAAATATAATAAATTTTGCTGAATGCATAGGATTATTTCCAGTACTGTCCAGTAAATTTTACTGTATTTATTGCAAATTTTACGGTAGATTAGGGTAATTTTTATTTGAGGTCCAATTCTCATAGTCATTTTTATGAAAAAATGACTTTAATTTTTACCTGAATGTTGGACCTTTGGCGGAGCTTTCCAATTTTTACAACAAAAGCTCTGTAAAAATTAGATGGATCTTCTCATAAAAATTATGGTGATGTTCCCAAGAAATATTAGAGAGCTTTACTTGAAAAAATTACAAAGTTTTTCCAACATTCGAAGTATCAGGTAAATTGCAGGGACTTTCTCGTAAAAATGTTCAGTACTTGCAAATCGGCCCTCGATTACTTTTTGCACGTAATTTTTAGGTGAAAATTCTCAGGTATTCTTTTTTTTACGCTTGGAATTACCCAAGGTGAAAGTCGGATGCATGATGAATGAGTTCGGAATGTTTTGATGAAGTCTGAATATTGTAAAAGATAAGGAAAAATCATTTTTTTGGAAAGACAATTTCGTCGAAAGAGTTTCTCGCAAATGTTTGACTATTTGAGATGCTGATTGAATTTCCTGTTTTCTTCTGACTTTATTCATTGCACCGAAATACTTTTTTTTACGTATTTTACGTATTTGAAACTAAAATTTATATTTAAAAACTTTTTTTTTAAATACTGGATACATATAAATTTGAATAAATAGGAACAAAATAAATGAACTTATATCTCCGAAAAAAGATATGAGAGTAATAGATCGAATATCTGCTGTGACTAATTGATAATCTTAACGACTTGCGAGTCATCCGAAACACGTCAGTGTTAGCGTCTTATGACGATATAATGCATTATTTCCTGCAGACTATTTAAAACGCATTAAGCAGCTACTTTCCATACTATATTACTATCCGTTAATAATGCAAGGAGAAAAAACATTTACTCAAAATTGCAATAATCAAATTTGATACTTTTACTGCCACATGATTCACATATAATGACTTATGATTTTTGTCTCCTACTGCAATAAGCAGACTTCATAAAAAAGACATATTTCTGTTTATGAGAGACATTGTATGCAAATTAAAGACAAATTTTGAATATCATAGCAGCGAAAGTGTTAATGACTTCACAGAGTGACATTACTGGATAAATAACAATAGTTCCTTGTCAATAATTTACAAGAGCTATAGCAAAATTGGTTAGAGTTGCACTAAAGTTTCAAAGAAACTATAGTACGTTTTTCAAGAAATTATTATAATTTTTCCAGTAACATTGAAATGGACTATTACAATTTTTAGTATAGAAAATTTTTCTTCTTGTAGGTACACCACGACGAGGTACATTATTTGGGAGCTTATTGATTGCACGAATCGAATATAAGGAATAAGCGGCGGTCACCTGTTGTGGGATGTAACAGCAGAAGTCCTCGCAGGTTACTTCCGGACAGACTTCCTCCTCTGGCGGGGGCAGCGGGCATTCGGTAAGGGGTAGCTCTTCCTTGGGCGGAGGGCACACCCCATCTTCCTTCGAGGACCTCGACTTGCCCTTGAAATAATTCTCCAGCAGGGTACTGACGAAGGATTTCTTGCTGCAGGTGCTGTCGGCATTCCTGCCGCAAGGGTCGTCCTTACGCAGGTAATTACCATTCACTGGGGGGAAACGACGAGCGCAGGTTAGATTAAATTAGGTTAGGGGTTGATTCTGGCTGGATATCTGTCCATCTGATTACGGCATTTGTTGAGGAAGCGACGGAAGTGACTGATCCGCTCATCGTCCATAACAGCACCGCTGAGAGGCACGGAGCTGACTTGAAATTTTGTACTGCGCTGCTGTCGGCGATGGAAAGGGAGGGCAGCAATTTTTGGCCTTTCGAAGAGAAGTTCGCCGATTGACGATCGGGGATGCTCGCGTGACTTTTAAAAATATTTTCACAGCGGAGAAGAGCACGTTTTGCAGGGTGACGTTTCTTGTTTAGTCATTACTTTAAAGCGTTGTACAGGCGATCGAAGAGGAAATTCTGCTTGCCGGTTAATAACTGCAAGGAGAAAAATTCTTTACTAAAAATTGCAATAGTCAATTTTAATGTCTTCAAACTGACGTTATTGGAAATATTAAAATAGTTTCTTGGAAAATTTATTATAGCTTTCTTTAAAAATTTAGTGCAACAAATTTTGCTGGAGCTCCTGAAATTTCTGCAAAAATTTATAGCAAAAATTGTGTCAGTGTGATATGATCTTAACACACAATGCTTCGTAAATTTTCATTGTTAAATATAATATAAAAATAGTTATTTATTCAGTCAGTGATTTAACGTGCTTAAACAAATAGCCTTATCGTATTGAAAAAAAAATACACGGTCAAAAATTCTGTGCTGTATTGTGTATTAAATTACAAAAAATATTTATTCAAGGCACACTCTTTTTTGTATTAGCTTTAACTCAAAGATAAAGTTTAAAATACAGTTTTTTATATCTTTAAGAATTATATGTACATACAGCTGTTCTATTACTTCAGAAAAAAAGTTTACTCAATAATTGTGTAATTTTAGAACAATTGCTTTAATTACAAAAAAAAAACACAATCTTTACATAATTTATTAGTTAATACACAAATCATAGGTTTCGTTACTGTTCATACATGCAAAAAAAGTGTTTAAAATTGAACAGATTTTTAACAGTGTATTTTAATTAAAGTGTTCAACGGGACTAAAATAAAAATAGAATTATTTTTATAAAAAATCATTAGAAAATTAATTTTAATATTTTTAGCTAGTTTGATTATTATTAATGCAAAATACATTCCGATAAATCGAGTGTAGTTTCTCGACCAGCCTTAGACATAACAAAATAATCGTACGTTGAAATCTTTTGAAGATTATAAGTATAACTATGTTAAACTGGAGACTATTTTTGGCATTGGCAGCTTAATATATCGATAGTTTGATTATCAACGAAATCCGCGGCGAATCGATGAATGTCACGCGTGAGAAGAACCTGATCTTGTCGAAGAGGCCTTGCTTATAGAAACGGTCATCGTATCGAATTAGCGGTGTATTATAGGCGCCGGCGCTCAACTACAGCGATCGCGATGTCACACTCGGATAAGATTGATCATAGGTAAGATAGTCATCGGTTTAGCCATGGTCTTGGCTAAACTACTCAATGAATGAAATTTTCGCACGCGAAATGTAATTGAAAAATTTGTTCAAATGATATAGTAACGTCTTTTTAAGTAATATATTTTTATTTCTGAACGATACAATTATTCATGTTTGAGTACGAAAGTATATTTAGTTATGATAATTACCGATTTCATTTACTTTATCGCCAAATGTAATATAAATCGTAATGTCATCTCTACAAATTTATCGAATCGATAAAGTGCTGCTAACAATAAAAAACTGAATAAATTTCGTATTCTAGTAACATGTATTTATAAACGTTTTTAAATTAAGTTAAAAGATAATTTGTGTAATGGATAATGACGCTATTGTAATCCTAATTAATTTTACAATGTCTTTTTCTTGAAAGTTCCGGGCGACGTTTTGTTTATGAGAAAAAGCAAGTTGAAAGAAAATCGCAAAGAAAGTTTTTTAAGGTAAAAATTTTAAGAATATTATTTAACAACGCTATCACCAATTTGATCAATCATCAATAATTGCAGTAAGTGCAATTCGAATGCATTTTTTTGCGCACATTTCAACAATTCTTTTTTTTATGAATATTTATCAAATTTTTATCTAACTAGCTAAAAATAAAATGCCTGGAGTTCGTGAATACCGCGAAACATTAGTAGGCATCTCACACACAATCGCACGTACCGACAGTGTGTAACCTTAGTTGAATACAAGGTAAAGTGCTGTAGAGGCCCAACAATGCCGTTCAACCGTTTGTGCATTATTTTAAGTAAGTCACGATTATAAAAATGCTCATTGTAGTTGTAATAGTCGTGACATAGTTTTTAAATTCATTTTTCCGGTCGACAAAATCGGTGTTTATGAAGTCGTCTGCTTTTACTAAAATGGAAATCTATTTTTTAAACTAGTATGAAAGGAGCTGTAAAAGAAGTATTATACGGTTTTTCATGAAATATTAAATTGCATTGAGAAAATCGGAGGGAACGAGCTGTCGCCTACTTGTCAATCTGCCATTGTAAGAACAATTGTTTAGCAAAAGATTCAGTCTGGCTCGGTATGGTTCATGCACATAAGAATCGTGCACATATTAGTTCGTGCACAGTTTATATAGTTTATAGATATATTTACAACGTTAAACTGTGCACGAACTAATATGTGCATGAATCATACCGAGCCTTCAGTCTTTTACAAGGTTTTAGGGGTTTTCTGTTGCATACAATTTATTTCTATTATTTAAGTTCTTTTAGATTTTAAAATTGTCATTTTTAGATTCTAGAGTCGAGACTAAAATAAATATAAGCATTGACACTTTTTATCAACACACTTATTTAAAATTTTAAGGTCTAAAAGTTTAATTTATTAAAGTAAGTTTTCAATAAATTAACTGTTCAATTTACTTATTCAATTATAGCACATCTCAACATACTTGGATAAGTAAAAAGATAATTTATAATTAATGATATTGCAGTGGAAAGCAAGGAATTTATTCCCGCTAAAGGTTTGCAGTCTATTTTTTAGTTTCACTAGGCCGACTTTAAATTTTAATGCATTTCAGTCTATCAGGAATTTATTCCCGCTAAAGGTTTGCAGTCTATTTTTTAGTTTCACTAGGCCGACTTTAAATTTTAATGCATTTCA
>JAWWEN010005272.1:0-28791 GCA_035582955.1 Sycophila texana | reverse complement strand
GCACACACTTAAATAAATAAAGTTTTATTTAACGAAGTATTGTTTTTCTTGACTGCCGACTTCCCTCAATCCTATCAATTTTTACAGAATTTTTCTTGTAAAATTTACAAAGCTTGACCTACCATCCAAGATTGAAGTAAAAATTACGTTGATTTTCCCGTAAAAATTTATAATATTGCCAATCGTCCAAGGATTAAGTTTTTTCACGAAATTTTTACGGAAAAATCATTAATTTTTACGAGAAACTTCTCTCAGTGTGCGATACTGAATTGTGAAAATTCGTGTGTACAACACGACTGCAATGCTCATGCGCACCCATACATCCGTACCGAGGCTAAGACGACGAAAACAAGAGGCGAACGTTTTTGCGGGTGTAATATATTCCAGGTCCAAGGTCGCGTCACCTACGCAAGCTCATCTCCCGAATCTGATGATAGGAAGCACCGTTGAGTCGTGTGGAGTGTCGCGTCTTGCGATATCGCGTCGTAAAGACACTGAAGGGAGCAGAGGGGAGGGCAAGAAGGGGGGAGAACGCAGAAAGAAAAAGGGCACGAAGCAGCTCGACGGCCTCCGGCTTTCTCATTTCTCGCTGATGGCCAGAGCAATCACGCGCAAGTACCTGCAAGGGGCAGAGGGAAATCCGACGGCTCGACAGCCTCCCCCTCCCTCCCTTCGTCCGGGTATACACGCCAGCCGGGAATAATGGGACCGCGCCGGAGATAAGGAGGGACAGGCGCAAATGGAGATATCGGGGCTCGCGGCACGCTTTACTTGTAAGTTTACTCCCCATGCTCCTTTGTTCCTTTGTCCACGAGGAGCCCGGGCTGTTACTCCGGGGATGACGGGCTCCTTTTTTAAATGTACCGGGGAAAATATTTAATCCGACAAATTGTGACGGGGGCTTTGTGGATGCGAGCTGCGTCCTCGAATTTTATGCGGGAGCGCGAAAATTATTGCGAGCTTGCGGCACGAGAGCAATGCTTTTCTCTATGCGTTTTGAAGACTTTTTTCTTCGGGGAGACTGGAAAGTTTCGTTGAATTTATACGAAGGGTTTTTTTGTTTGGCGCGTTTTAGAGGAGGAGGGAATTTTGGCGAGTTGAGCGGGTTGCTTCAAAGGGATGAGCGTAAAGTTTAGACAACAATTTTGCGGCGCGCATTCAAAACCGAAATTCATGGTGCGGCTTGCCCTTACCTTATTTCAGTTTAATCAACTTTGCTAAAAGTCGTTTAACAAAATAAATAAGGGGTACACTTTACGATCTTTGAAATTTCTGCGGTTCGCAAAACTATTCTCTTGAGAAGGTAAATACGCGATCACGTATCGCGCTAGAATTCTCTATTTTATATAAGACGAGTCGACCAAGGTCGAGCTAACTTCTTTAACTCAAAAGAGCGGAATGCAGAGTAATTTTGTTAAAGTACACTTAACGAGTTCTCAAAAAGGAGGAAAAATTTAGAAAATGTTCTACGAGTAAGGAAAATTACATTTTAACGAAAATAGAAAAAAATCACCGCTTTTGGGTTCTTATTTGTTACTCAAACAAAGAATAGTATTTTTGTAAAATTGAATTCTAAATAATTACAGAGAGATTTATAAACAAATGTTGTCTTGAAAATTCATTATGAATTTAATTTTAATTAAATTTTTAACAGTTCCCCTGTGTGTGCCGATACTCTGAAAAATAGTACACTTAACAAAATGCTTCTTTAAAAATGTGCCAATACAAAATTATATTTTACAATCTACTAAACGTAATTTCTTTAAAACTAAATTCATTTTACACTTTTAAATAAACATTCAGTTGATTTGAAAAAATAATTACTAGAAAAACCTTTGAAGAATTATTTGGTTAAAACAAGTAATTTCTTTTTCAGTATAAAAGTAACGTTTACCTACGTTACTTACATTTAAGTCTAAATTGAAATATAAAACTACACTTATTGAGCACCCCCCACGAAAGAAGAAGTCACGAAGCATCACGAACCAACGAACAGTTTTGAAAAACCAATAAAAAAAGCCCGAAAAAATGAGGATCTTAAAGTGGAAATCACAGAAATAAAAGAGCATTCCATCGCTCCTCCGTCGGAATCGCAGGGGTACACAAGGCGTCGCAATACCGCACAACTGCTCACATTAGCAATATAATCCGAGCAGTCGCAGACGCTCTAATCAAGTGTCCCCCACTCGAGCTTAGCGGAAGATAGGGAAGGGGGTTGCCTCCTCGACCTCCGTCCTCCGACTCTTCTCCCCCGCAGTGTTATTATATTCCTCCGCGCCCATTTGGGCCGTGTACACACGGGGGTGGCGGTACAGCAGCGATGCTCTCACTTTCGCCAGCGCGCGTCTTCTCCTTTTTCGGGAGGGGGACCCTCTCGTGCGCGTTGCTCCGAGTCGATGAGTTTGTGGGTCAAGGGAGAGCGGATCCTCGATCGGGGTTAGAGGGGGAGAGGGGATGGTATGTAGAGGGGGGGTGACATTGAAATTCAAGAGCACGGGAGCTGCGATTTCGCCCCGATCGCGCTCACTCGAAATTTATTAATGGGGCCGTTTATCGCCCGCGCCGAGACTTCGAGGGTCGTCGAAAATTTTTATTTTGCCGGGACTGGGCCGACGACGAGCCTCGAGGGCGCGTTCCGCCGGTGGGTCTTTTCTTTTTATTTTTTACCCGCCTCTTCCTCCTTCGCGTCGCGTCGAGTGGCCTTTCGCCTGTCGTCGCTGATTTTTCGCGCTCGAGTCTCGCTGCCTGTGATGAAATTTATATGAAAAACTCGATTGAACGTAAATAGATGGCCGCGCGAAATTACATGTTTGATGCGAAACGTCTATTTTCAATCCACTTTGAGGGTGCTTTTGATATATTTTTTTCTTCGCTAAGATTATTCATGACTATCTTATCTGTATTCATTTGTATATTTTCATTTTATTTATTTATTTTATATATGTTTATTTAAGTAAAGTAATAGTACATTATGCAACAAGGGACTAAAGCCGTAGATTATTCCCGCGGGTGAGTTTACTGCCCTCGCTTCGCTCGGGCAGTAATCACCCGAAGGAATAATCCACTTTAGTCCCGTGTTGCACATAGAACTTTATTTACGACCTGTGTAGCCACTTTATTTCCTTGATAAGTGGGACTTATGTCAATACAAATTAAATTGTCAAAATTTTCAAAATTTTCTAAGATTTAATTTTTTTTTTAATTTAAAAAAAATTTATTAATTTTTCCAAAAAATTTTTTATTTTTTAATTTTAAAAAAAATTTTTTTTAATTTTCCCACAAATGAGGGGAAAAAAATACACGAGGGAATAAAAAGCTACTTTAGTCCCGTTTTTCAGGGAATAAAGTGGCTATTATAGTTAAGCCGTGAATAAAAAACATTACATTACAATACTAATCCAAGAAAGGAAAAGAAATAACGAAAACCTATTTAGCAGACTAGCCATTTTCTGAATGAGTCCACTATACATTTGCTTGATTATTTATAACTAAATTACTAATCTAAATTACAACTAAAACCAACTATTTGAATTCTTATGAATGTTGTGTATACATTACAAGTTTTATTTACCGCAGCGCATTATATGAAAAATTAGAGTTTAACTAATTTTAAGATTAAATTCTTAGCTAGTCGCGTATTACTTATTTATTTTATATTCATCACAGATAAACATTTTCTTTAATCCATAATTTTATGTTATTATGTTATGTTATTTTGTATTTTTTATGGATCTTTTTTCTAAATCTAGATCATTCAAATTATTTGCGGTAATTGATTCAAAATTTTTATATAAGTCTGTGGTATTTATTACGTGCAATTTTTGCTTTTAGTGAAACTTATTTATTTACTGTATTTTTGAAAAAAAATTATTCTCATATTTATACAATACATTTTAGCATATTTTTAACTGCCGTTATTACTGAAAATATTTTATTGTATTGAATTTTACTACTGAACAAATAAAGGATTCATCTATTTATCTATGTTATAACTATTTTCGTACAGTATGCTATAGTATACTGTATGAAAATATTTTGTTTACGTAATAAACGTAGGAAATCTACGTGAATCACCTGATTTTCCGCAAATTGAAGGATCTTCCACGGCTCATCCGATCCTTTCAGCGAAATAAAGAGGAAACGAGCTCGAAGAAACCAGTCGCGTAATTTCAAAACTCATCTTCCTCCGTGCCGTCGCGACGGGGACAAATATGGTCGATTTTAATGGAGCGGCGCATTCACTTTACAATGCCGTTAATTCGCAAATTAACTCCCCTCCCCGGGTAAACTCGCCCATGAATGGCTATGAAAATAAGCAATCTCCCGGTGAATGCCGCCAGGCCACTCGACCCCGCGAAAAGAGAAAGAGAAAAAGTGCCGTGAGAGGGCAGAATGGCAAGAGGAGCGCGCGAAAACGACGCGACGGAGGAGAGAAATAAGAGGAGAGCGCAGGAATAAAAAAGAAAAACAACGAGGAGGGAGAGGACAAACGCGTGGAAAAATCTCTCCGCGATTGCCCGCGTTTTTTAAAGTCGGCCCGTCCTGCCGCGGCCGACCCTTTATCCGCTCTTCGAGGCAGTCGAGGGAAGATTAAAACTTACTGAACCTTCCGTCCTCTTCGTTAATTGAAAAGTGAGCGAAGACACTCTTTCTCTGCCTTTTCAGTGCTGAGTTATTCTCAGAGTCGGAATTTCCTTTACGAACCAGAGAAAAATTTTTACGCGCACGATTTTTAATCTTCGGTATTATCGAACCCCAAGGGAAGTGATTTTCGCGTTTTGCGGGAGTTTGTCAAGGAAACATTTTCTGCATAACCATCTGTAAAAAAAATCGACTCTATGAAAATCTCAGCAGTGGCCTAATAGTAAAAGCGATACTAGACCTGTATCGGCACTTCTGTAATGGTTGACTAACTCTGGGCCGTCCGGTCGAGTCAATACACTGAGAAGAATCTTATAGTAATGTTATACTACAATCTTAGTAAAAATTGCTATTTTATATATACTTAGAAACATTTTTGGGTAAAATTTACTCCTGCACTGTCTGGGAAAGTAATGACAGATTGACATTCTAAAAAGAATACTATATTTTATAGTAAAATTTACTGTATTTATATATGAAAATTTGCAATAATGTTTGATAAATTTTACTATAAGGAACGGTAAATTTTCTTAGACAGTACAATAGTTTTTACTAGACATTTCTCTCAGTGAATTACTTTTTCGTAAGGTTATTACAAAAAGCAATATAAAATTCCATGATATACGGCGTTGGACCAGTATTAACATTTTCTCATTTCTACTTAAAGATAATAAGAAATTTACTTTTAAATGCAACTATGTAACCCCTAAACCGAGTGTTCTTGAATCACATTAAGCAAAAAATTTTTGCAAATCAAGTCTTCATTTTTCATTAACAAAAATTATGATTACGATATTGAGTTGAATAAAATTCGTTCTGACTCTCTAAGATCTTTAACTATCCTCGTACTGTATTGTAATTAGTAGAGTAATTACTCTGGGTACAGTAATTCAGGCAAATATATTGAGACATAAGTGAATTAAAAGCGCTATAAGTTCTTTATCTATCTCGTTTTAATTGTATATAATATACTCACTTTGTAAACTTTGCTTTTTATCCGTTACTTATATATTTTATTATACTGTAAAAACATTTCCGCCTGTTTAATAATTCAATAAATAAATAAACATATTTTTTTAATAATTTTTTTCTCAACGGCCAGTATCGTTCCAGCGGCAATGTCAATACTTTAATACTGCCAATACCAGTACATATCGGACCATTATAAGTACATTTTTTCGCGGACAGTCCCATTTCACGTTTTAAACGCAAATTATTAGAAAAGATTTTATAACACAAAAGTTTGCAGAATATAAGTATAAAGTACTCCCACTACTGAATCGCCTCGCCGTTCGCAGTAGATAGTGCATGAATACAATAAGACGCTTCTTTTACTACTCGACAATGATCGGCTTTTTCCCTACAATCACGCGAGACCTCGTCCCAGCGAAACATTTCATATCGCAGCGGTGATAAAACGAGCAAACTCCGAATCGAAAAAAGGGGAAAAACGTAAAAACTAGCGGAGAGAGTGAGAGCGCCAAGTTCGCCGAGCGTAATACCTCGTAAACCATGATTAAAGTGACTCCGAGGAAGCGAAGCGCTTACACGTGTCTACCTCCGACTGCGCCGACTTCCGAAACTCGTGCCCAGCGCGAGTTCGCCTATCGGCACCGGCGCATCTGCGTGCTTTTTCCTTCTAGCTATTTCGGCGGAATTTTCGCGAAATGCTCTGCGGGCCCATTGTGAGCGCCCCGCGGTTAATAAGCCGTGAGGCTTGTACGTTCTCGGAACCCCGACTGTGCCGCGCCCCCTTTCATTGCCCTTTCAGGCGTCACCTTTTTCTTTCCCTCCTCGATTTTTTTTTCACAGAGTGTTTTTTTGCTTTGCTCTTTCTTTGCGGCTTGCATTGTCATCTGGTAAAGGATGTGGGGAGGAAGAAGACTGACTTCAGTGGTTAAATCGACTATAAATAAAGCGAACAGCTTATTTGTGGTTAGAGAACTGTGCCTGAAGTGTATCTAAACTAAATTTTCAGTGAAGTGAATGAAGTTACACTGTAAAAAAAATGATTACCCGTTAAGTGCCGGCCGGTGCGGTGTGGACTCGCTGCTGGTGTTAAACATTTTGTCAAATAAAATGATTCCAAAATCGGTGTCGCTATAGTTAATTAATCTATTATTATTGACCTGCGGTTACACTTGTCTTGTAGATAGTCAATGCATGACACCAAAAAAATGAAGAAAAGTGCGGTGTGGACTTGACCGGACACACCAGAGTGTTAAATTCAACACCATTTTTTACAGTGTATACGAGTGCTGGCCGGCAATTTCACTTCATTTATATGAAATTGGTTTGTTTTCCTGGTCGTTTCGTTAATGACTTCCAATTTTTAAATTACAATTCAACCCTCCCGTATAAAATGACGAGATATCTAAATGGGTTATCTTATCTGTCTACTCGTGCACCGTTGAGTGAATAAAAAAATCAATTTCGGAAAATAAATGAAACTTTTTATTTTCAATTTAAAGCTGAAAATCGAAAATAACGAAACTTTGGAATGAATTCTCAAAAAACTTTTCCCAACAGATTATTAAAAATTCTGTTTACTCACTCTACAATATTAAGTGAAATGCATTTACCTATAAACAAAGTAAAAATTAAAAAAAAAATCAGATAATCCATGCCCTAATGTTGCGCATATAAAATATCAAATATTCTCACATCCCCGTACCCAATTCCCAGTTGCCATTACAGAAACAGCAATTTGCATTGCATCAAAGGCCCCATTTTCCCTTTCACTCGGTATCGCATACACGAAAAAACTCGGCATCTCGTTCGCGTCTCCCCCGTCGCTCCCTTTACGACATGGAGTAAGCCATCGACGCCGAGGGAGACAAAGCGGAGGAGATAAAGCGAAGGAAAACCCTCTCGACCGACAGAATCTTTTTCACTCGGCGCTTCCGCTGAGGGGGTGGCTGCCGCCGAGGACGCGAGACCAGCGACTTTGAGGCGGACTATCCACGCTAAATACGCACGACCTATTTCCGGAGGAGCGACGCGTCGTGACCCAGCAAAGAGAGGCGCCGCTAATTCTGTTACCCTTTTACAATGTAAGTGCCTTTTGTGCCGTGCTTTAAACGAATTCGCCGGCCGCTTACGCGCATCGCCGTCATTTAAGGGGGTATGCCACTTTTAAATAATGAAATATTAAATAAACATTTAAAATATATTAACCTAATGTAGATGTAAAAAACATCATTTTTTACTATTAGCTAGATATATTTATATTATATATATTTTTTGTGAGGTCTAGAACCTTTTTGAAGCCATAGAATATCTATTATACGACAGGAAGTCTCTTCGAAGTCCTAAATCACTGACCGTAAGATTCAAAGTGAACCGATGGAGCAAATGAGCTTGGATATTATTTTTCAATACATTACTTTTAGTATGAATCTAGGAAATTAAATTTGAATAACTAGAAACATTTTTATAAACAAATTACAGATTTTTTTATTATTTGTGTATGTAAAGTTTGTTCTAGTTATTCAAATTTAATAATTTAATTTGCTGTACTCAAGCGAAAAGTAATGTATTGGAAAATAATATTCGCAGATTTGAGCTCATTTGGTCCACCGGTTCATTTAGAATCTTACGGTTAATTAAGGTTCGAAAGACACGTTCTGTTGCATATAGATATTGTAGAGCTTCGAAGAGGTCTTAGACCGAAACATATATATAAATATATCTACTAATGGTAGAAAATAATTTATTTTACATATACATTGGTTAATACATATATTTTAAATGTTTATATAATATTTAATTGTTTAAAGGTGGTGTATCTCTTTAAGATTTGTGCGCTTTTTTCTCATGCCGCGAACGTTCGGGTGACTACGGGGTAAATTGCATTAAATTTAAAGGTATTTTGTTATGTAAAATTTATCTTTCAAATTTATTTAAAAAAAAATATTCTGATTCACTTCGTCAGAATGATTTTATAACAAGTTGATTGAAATTCTATGGCTTATCGGATTCATCTGTTACTACTGAAAGAAGAAGATCATTGCCATTGACATGTTTTGAGTAGAGCAAACAGATGTTACAATTATTTTTTTAAATATCAGTTTAATTTAATTGAACATTGCCTTATCTCAATGCCTAAAATAGAGTCACTTAGTTTGACCTTAGTTTGAGTAACGAAACGGCATTTGACCAGTTAGTCTAGTAACCAAATTAAAAATACATATTTTTTATAATATTTATACATTTTATTAATTTCTTTTCGTAAACTTAATTTTGCAATTACTGCAGTTGTGTAATATTTATTTTTTTTCGGAAAAAGTATTCGAATTTCATAAAAATCGATAAAATAAACCTCTAAAGCAATACGTCACACACTGGTTCATTGCGTGCACACGTAATAAAAGATCTACCAGATGTCGGAATTCTTTGAAATTACAAAGTTACGATCGTTCTAGTGAAACACTCGTACAACAGAGAATTGAAAGTTTAAACGCGTTTTTTTCCTAAAAAACTACAGTCGATGGAACTTTTAAAAGTCTTCCTACATTCCCTCCGTAGATCTTGTGGATAGTCTCCTCCAGAAATATAAAACACTTTCTCAACAGCTCAATATTTTAAAGGATGTCAATAGAATCAACTGATTTTAATGCCAATTTTTCAGTCGGTAGTCTCCTGACGTACTGTCGGAATTTTTTCACTTTTTCAAATTTCATGCCCTTTTGAGCTTCGAGCGACGCGGATGACAGCTATAAATATTCGAACTTTCGAAAAAAACAGTGACATGGCCTTTTGTCAACTTATTGTCTCTCGAGAACAATGCGAATTTTTAAATAATGAGCCATGAGGTTGGTTATTTCGAAAAATGACATTATTCCAGCTTTTATTTGCACGACGTCGGTTCGTATTAGGCGAGATGAAAAATTTCATACTCCGATAATAAACGCGACAGAAAATAAACGAAATGGACATATCAACGTAACATTTAATAAAGTCCATACTTCTCATAATGAATAATACAATACCATTGGAAGAATTTGTGCAAAGAGAAATTTTCATAATAAAAATTACCTTTGCTTCGATAATAACCATGGAATGACTGTAATAAACATAATAATAAAAAATTCTATTATTGTTTATATATCGAAAGAAATTGTATTGCAATATTTAGTATGATAAAAGAATACAATAATTGTATAGTACACGAAATCGCAGGATAGCCAAACCATAAAAATAACCAGATTCATAATAAAAATTGCAATACTGACGAGAAAAAGTTACTAAATTTACTCTTAAAATTACAAAAATTGTAGGAAAATTTAGTATAAGTGTCGTAATTTTAAATATCAGTAACTTTTGCTCGCGAATAAGGCAATTTTTATTATGAATATGGTACCCTCTTATAAGAAAGTTCAGCATAAATTCTACACAAAAATTTTGTGCAGATTTTCTGTAGAATTCGTGAAAAAATTTGTAGAAATTCTGTGTGTTTGTTTGTTTTTTTTTCATTTGGGTATAGTCATAGTGATAAGTATTGCAATTTTTGCAATAAAAATTCTCTGTGTGTGTTATGTCGCGACAGACGGATGTCACTCGTTTTTTTTTTCTTTTTTTTTCTTTTTTTCTTTTGCGAATATTATTCTAGCGCATCGTCGCAGGGTCATCGCGCGAAGCAGACCTGCAATAAGAATCTTCTCGCCACGCGCAAATTCAGAGCTTCACGTGATAAGGAAAATATCCGGTGGATCGGAAACGCTTCTCTCTCAGCACCATTCCCACGATACTGAAGCAATGTGCGTACCCAAAACCTCTGGAGTTCGTCTCGACGAAAGCGAAAGTGATGCGAGTCGTCGGCAAATTCGCCAGAATATCGTAGCATCATAGTCGGCCGTTCCGCAGAACGAGGAGAGCTCGGTCGGCGCTCCGGGGAGACGTGGCTCTCGTCGATCTCCGGACGGCCTTTTCTTCCGGTCCTCGCTTTGTATTTTTTGTATTAATTGGAACTAAATCTATTTATAGTTTCATAATACACCTGGATAAAATTTTTCATGCGAACATTTTTCGCAAACATTTCCTAATGCCCACCTATCAGGGGACGGCCAGCATCGGGAGTCGGAATATGTCGGAATTACGTCTCTCCCTTAGGACGATCGAGACGTAATAGTGTGTATCAACCTTTCTAGCTAAATTTTTAATAATAATTTTTATGCGTGCAATAACGCCCAAAACGACTTCGTAAACAAGCTTTTTTTCTACCGAAGTATAATTGATAGCCGATCAAGTTTGGTGCTAGTCAGCGGCGTCATCATCTCGGCCGCGTCACGAGAATTAATAGCAGTTGGCGAGAAGAGGGATAAGGTCATCATTACGCCGGGAACATTGCCGTAGGCCCATCAGAAAGAGGCATAGGAGGCACGCTCCGACCATTCCTTCCGATTCCAGCACAATCGCGCCCCAGTTTTCGGCCTTCAAAGGAGCCTCCCTCCCGGCGAGTGCATGACACTCACAGATATTCACACGCGTATTATAGATCGAATGCGAGAACCTTTAGGATGACCCGCGATCGTACTTTTTTCCCTTCACTCGCTTTCTCTCGGCTTTCTGCAACGTGTATTAGCATGACTGGAGGTTACGCTAATTTTACTTCGATATAATATAGTGACGGATCTTAATGTATTTCATTAACATAGTTTTAGAAAAAAGTATTTTATTATAAAATAGTGCGAGTCACTTTTGACTATTCGAATTCATCGCTATATTGACGTATGAGTAACTTTTCAGAGGCTTCACATATTGAGATTCACCAAGTTTATTCCGTACCGCCTGCAGCATTTTCTCGTTACGCCGCTTTTTCTTTGCTATCTAAAAGCGTTTTGCCTGATGGATTAGAACGCTTTTTTATTTTATTGATTTTTCGATCGTATCGGCGACCAAAGGATTTTGAGTTTGAGAAGATTAGAAAAAAAATCTCCTTCAATGATCGAAATAATTTATGACCAACAAATTAAATTATTTTTTTATTTAAGGGGCTATCGCCCGTACAGCCATTTTTCTAGTTTATTTATCTGTTATTTAAAATAAATAACTAATAAATAACTAATAAATAACTAATAAATAACTAATAAATTTGGTATTCTAATTTTGTTTCTATATAGATGCGTTCAAATGCAGAAAATAAACTAATTTTTGAATTTCGAAATGTAAAAGGTTCATTTTAAAAAAATATGCATTTTATTAATTACGATAGCGAATTATTCATTATCCGAAAGCAATATTTTTCTGCCCAAGTGAATGCATCTGATCCCGTCAAAGTTGTAATAGTTCACCGACTGTCATATAAAAATGCTCTTATCCGATATTATTTACAGAATCTAAAAAATAAAAAGATATTTATTTTCGTTGAAATATAGTTTCCTGAAACACGAGCATGACGCAGAGTCTCGATAATAAATTTTCTTTCAAAATAAATTTTGCCTTCAGTTTCAATTTTCTCGCTTCTCATAAAACGGCAATAAATATTAAAATAGTAAACAAACCTAAATAAACCATGACGAAAGCCAATAAAGCGTATGAAAAATAACAAAAAATTTTTTTTTTTTTATACAAATACGCGATAGTTACAGATGGGGACAATGCCAGAGAGGGATAGCAGGGTCCGGCTCACAGTGAAACTTTGTCCCTCAATGCCCTTTTATCTCGAGGCCCGGGTTGCTGCGGCATTCAGGGCCGCGCTTTTCCTCTCCTAAGCTTTTCGCGGTCGACGGGGCACAATTGGCTACCCGCCCTCCCTTGGTATATATGCACGCCCGATCCTTATTTAGGACTCGGGATCCGCGCCGTCTGAAAGGCCGCCGCTTTTCAAGGGGATCGGATTT
The DNA here is from genome assembly GCA_035582955.1 of Sycophila texana. Lineage (NCBI taxonomy): Eukaryota > Metazoa > Arthropoda > Insecta > Hymenoptera > Eurytomidae > Sycophila > Sycophila texana. The sequence continues at coordinate 16,309 of JAWWEN010005272.1, read as the reverse complement.
TCGAGTGCGCGATAAACTTTTTCTTCTCCTTTCTTTTTTTTTTATACAACGGCACGCGTGAAACGCCGGGTTTACGAGGAGGCGGAGATTTTATTGTTTAATTGCACGCATTAATTTTGCTTTATCATCGCGCAAAGCGGACGCTTATGAAGCTTTCGTATTTCAAATTGGATTATATCACCCTGCGGCTTTTATTGTTTCGACGCTGAACGCTTTATGCGTTGGATGGGAAATTTATTTTTTGGAAAACTGCGTCGATTTGTTTATTATTCCGCGCGTGCGATTCGCGTGATTTGTTTTCCACAAATCACGAATATACCTACCTATAAATTCCAGGCTAAAAATACATATTCGTCGTTTTAAGGAATTTGCATATCAACTCTCGCATTCTAAATAAAAATAAAGAAAGTAAAAATAAAAATAAGAATCGAAACTATTTTTTAAAAGCCAAATTTTATTCTTTGTAAAGGATATAAAAATTGAGTATAAACAATAAATTGCAAAATTTGCTTGTCTCTGAGCGATTGAAAAAAAGAAAACGAGAATCTCTGGGAAGCTGTTTGCCGTCGTTAAACAAGGCAGCATCGTAGAAAAACAGTTTGAAAATATTCCCGAGTGATATGCGGTAACACGATACGGATTTGCACGCTTTTCTATACCATCTTCGGAGAAAGCAGAGACAAGATAGTTTACTTTGAATATCTGGTGTCTCGCATATCCGATGAAATCGACTCCATCTGATAATGGACGAGCTTATATAGCGATACATTATAATCCAAAACCTCTGTCACTTATAACCAATATATATACTAAAAAAAATTGTAGATCGAACTAAATTTCTTCTTATAAAACAATTTACTTTATTTAATTAAACATTTAGTTTAATCATCCAAAATTTTAGTTAAATTGACTAAATATTAAACTAGATCGATTTTTTGTTAATTTAACTAAATATTAGTTAAATTTTTAAAACAATTTTGGAAGTAGGATTCAACCAAATTTTTTTCAGTGTAATATCTCCATTAAACAAAAAAAAACGACAACCATGTATTTCGCACAATTACAGAGTTTCAAATCCAAATCGCCGAATAAAAAGAAAAAAAAAGAAAAAAAGGTTTTTGAAATTGGCCGCTCGCCTCCTTTCTCCTTTCAATGAAAGCTCGCGTTCGTTTTACGGGAAAACTTCTGGGGCCGCCGCGCGCAACAAAGAAACTTTTCACCTTTTCATCCATCGAGCCCGATAATTCGGACCATAACACCGAAAATTTCTGAGCTTTGCACGAGAAAAAGGGTGGGACCGCGGGGGCGAGGTAAGAGGGGCGCGCCACGTACAGAGGGTACTTCCTAGTACCCGTGGCTAAGTAACAAGTTTCATTTACCTCCTCGACAAACTTCCAGCGACTCTTATTTCGCTGCCTTAAACTTCTGCGCGCGGAGGTCGCAGAGCAAGAGAAAAGGCGGAAAAACCGACGGAGGCGGGGATGCACCTTTTATCGCTTCGATGGGGCGGCCTGACCGGTGTAACTCGAGCGAGGCAATTAGCGCCGATGGCGGAGAAAAAAAATATAATAAAGGAGAAGGAGCTGCGGCGACTACTCGTCCACCGTAGGAAATGAAAGAATGCAATTAAGACGCATCGCCACAAAAGTAAACGTGAGAACCGGAGAAACTTAATTAATTATCGCGCGGCAACGTGACCTGCGTGTTTCTCTGTCAGGGCTGTTTATGCGCTTACGGGAATGCATCTGCATTTACACACCTGCTAATGTGTGCGAGCACTCAGCCCTCCAGAAATTCAATGTGCAAATTACGTTACCTTCGCATACCAACAAGAATTATGACATATATACCGTACTATATACGTATATTTTTGTGTGCGTGTGTGTTCATATGTAGGTGCGTGTACGTGTGTATGCGCGCGTTCCTGTGTGTTCATATGTAGGTGCGTATACGTGTGTATGCGCGCGTTCGTGTGTGTATTCATATGTAGGTGCGTGTACGTATGTATGCGTGCATTCGTGTGTATATTCTTGCTTATGTACGCACGCGTGTATGTATGTATGACTGACTGTGCGTGTATTTGTTGTGCTCGAGATTTTTAGTTAGGTAAGTTGAAGTTAGTTTGCGCGACGCGTTGACTAAACCAGAAGTTAGAGACCAAGGGAATAGGAGTCGACTAATCCAGTGTGTAAACTGCCAAGCGACCGGGGCCAAGAAGTTTTTAGGCGAGTGCACCGGCTAAACTGCTTAGTTAAATGCTGGAACCTTATAATTTCTCAAGAGGTTGCATAGGCTGTTTGATTTTCGTGAGTTCAAAGCATCAACTTAATGGGATTTAGCTCTTTCCCTTAAACAATTAAAGCATAAGTTACATAATTCCCCTTATCACTTAGAAAATAGTGGTTAAACGAGAAGGAAATTAATTTTCCTAGCGTAACGTTATCAAATGGATAGCAAAGCGCGTGGTCTCGAAGAGGCAAAACACATAGTAGGAAAATAGAAATTGAAAAGCTATAGCTATCGTCGTGTTTTTTCGCCATAACGGAGTAATAGAAGTAGATTCAGTCGAATATAGTTAGACATAGGCTTTTTGATATAAAGGCTCTCTTATACTCTTTATTCTTGGATACTTGGCGTGTTAAGGTTCTTTATCAAATAAAACGTTTATTACTCTTTAATTAGTGTTATTTATTTATTTATTTCGCGTGTCCCCTTTAATAATACTTTGCTTCCGACGCGATAGACAAGTCTCCTTTGAAAACGGTGGCAATAGCATTTCGCCGATCTCTAATTGAAATTAGACTTGAAATGCCTGCCGCCATTAGGCGCTAATTAGTCAAAGTCGAAGGGCCGCGGAAGGCTCGGCTCGTGGGCGGTACGAAGTTCGCGCATAATCGAGTCCTTTACTGCGAATTGCGATCATAGATGAGCCCCGCCGTGCTTCGTTATTAACTTAATGAAGGGGAACGCGTGCCTAGAGTCGCAGCGGCGCGGTGCACGCATCGATCCAATCATTATATCAGTGGGAGGCCGCTATGCGGGGGTGGCCGATTGCCAATTGGGAGCTCTACTACCGGTTTTCACGCTGCCGCGCCGGCTCGTAGTACAACCAGCGGAGCTGAAATTTATTTTTACGATGCAGGCTCAATTAAGCGTGGGAGGTTACTATCTGTGTTCAAGTTTTTCTTGCTTTAGGAATGATGAACTACGAAAGGGACGACTTACATTATCGATTAAGTTTTTTTAAAATTCACTGATTTATGCAATGACCAGGAGAAGAACCCACTTCTGGACGATCGATTCGCATGAAACTTAGACAAATTTTTTCTAGAAAAAATGATGTGCTTCATTATTCGGTATTAGAAAATAATTAGAAAATAATATCTAAAGGTTGAGCGAGAGGAAGAATCCTTATTCAAAAGGATTCACAACTACACTTTCAAATTGGTTTATTTAATTCCAATATCATTTTCTTTTTTATTAGAGACAAATTCTTCACAGTTAAGAAGTATATAATCTGATTATGAAGCATCAAATCTAACGCGAACACACTTTCTGGTGTGAAATTTAAATCTTTCAAAAATGACGAATATGATAATGAGAAATTACATATTGTCGCCTCTAACGAAGAAAAGAATTATTTTAATATGCCATTTTTAAAGCTCTAGAGTAAAGTAAACACTTCCGAAACCTGATAAAGTTAGGGTGACACACGAATTATACCCTAAGTTTGGCTGGTTCTGGAAGTGTTTACTTTATTCTAATGCTTTAAAAATGGCAGATTAAAATAGTCCTTTTTTTAAATGTGCTGTTCTTCGTTAGAGGCGACGATATATCCAAAATGTAGTACAAAATGCGAATACTGACAACTATGTCGCATCTTATAAATTCAAGTCTCTTAGCAATTTAGAATTCTCCTTTGTGATAAAGATTCTTGCCTGTTAAGATAGTTTTGGATACTAACTGGGACACGGGTGAAAAAATAGCTTTAACATTATTATGAATTAGTCGCCTTTAATTATGTAAAAAATTTTGTATGTTATACCCGAGTTATCCGACTAATCCTTTTATCTCCATTTCATTGTAAGTTACTTTCCTTTAAGAAAATACGAAAATATCAGTGAAATCAATTTGATATCGTAACAAAAACAATTATTTCAAAAACGCTTTCATTGTATACAACCATTTCCTTCTCTCTGTTATCAATAATGTTAAAACATTTTTTTTAATTAATTATAAAACAAAGTACATTTTCAGTCTCAGGATCCTAAACTAACTAGATTTCGGTGAAATCAATCTCAACCCTTTGAAGCCCTGTTGAAAAGACCTACCCTCAGCATCTCTCGCACTAGCGCCTCTTGGACCACAGCTCCGAGGAAGGGCAGTCCTTGCAAAGACCAATATTTGCAGAAGGCCTTCCGAAGTCAGCCGAAAACTCCTGCCGGCCGGTCCCGGCAATTTCCTCCATGGTTTCCGCCGTCTGGATTAACTTTTGCGTAAATGCTCGGCAATTTATCTCGATAGGCGAGGCTGACGAGACTGACAAAGGAAGCGACGCGCGCTTTTATCGCTGAACACAAAGGGTTGTCACCCTGCCCCTCACCCCTTCGTACGTCTGGTCTTTGTTTCGAGCGCGACTACGAGCACACAGCGAGTCACGTCGGTCGCTGCCTCGTCTGGTTTTATTTTTTTCGAGGGAGGCGGGGCTTCGAGTCTCTTGCGCGTCACACGAGGAAAGCCCCTACGTGAGATAAGGACTTTGATGTATGGGCCGCGACTGGGCACTCTTTCGCCGTTGATGCCTGGTGGGACGATGCGGCAGCGCGCGAGTGATTTATTGAAAAAAGCCGACAGGTGCTGATCTCTCTCTCGCTTGGCTGTGTGCTTGATAAACACGCGGCTATAAACTTCGGGGTCGATTTGGATCGGCGACGTTACAACGGGATCAGGAGGGTACTTCTCGATGAATTTTGTAAATTTTTTATCCGTACATGTGTATAGAAGCTTCAGTAAAGGGGTTATTGATGGCAAACGAAAAGGCGAGACTAATGGAGTGTTAATAAAATTAAAAAAAAAAAAAAAAAAATACAAGTGTCTTGTAATAGAGACTGTAACTATCACTTGTCAGATACAAATCGTCACTTCTAACGGAAAAAAAAGCCAAAAATAAGGCTTATTTTAATCTGACTTTTTTAAAGTACTAGAGTAAAGTAAATTCTTCTAGAATCTGATAAACTTGTGGCAGCATCCATAGAGTACCCTAAATTTATTAGGTTTTATTTTACTCTAAAAAAGAATTTATTTTACTCTAGGGATCTAAAAATTCAGCCAATTGAAATAGACTTTTTTTAAGTGAGTTTTTTTTCATATATGACGTACACCTAAAGATTGTCAGATCACTTGAAAATAGAATTAAATATAGTTTATTTATTTATATACTTATTTACCATTTAATTTCGCTTAAAATTAAATTCTCGTTTAGATTAATATCACGCGATTAGATGCTGCAGTAACGACTGAGTTAAAATCAGTATACGTTTCAAAAAACACTATGAAAATCTAGTCTATTATGACATTAGATTACTACAGTATGACAATATTTAAATAGACCGATATTAAGAGTATAAGAACATAATTATAGCATGTTTATTTAAAATAGTTATGTGTTGTCACAAAGGATTAATTGCCGATAATACTTGGCTAAAACGTGTTCAGAGACTTTGAAGCGATTATTTCATTTCATAATATATTAAAAATTAATAAAACAACAAATTTATTGTAACCTATCAATTACAATAAAAATCATCTATCATCTATTATCAATAACATTATATTTATAATTAAGCTTTTGTTTATTAGATTTTTACTAATATTTTAAAATATCTATTGGAACTTTGAAGGTCTCGTGTTTACGAGTTCAATAAAAAGTCATTCCCACTCAAATTATGGACGATTTTTCCATCGCAAACCTCAGGAAAATACCTTCTTAATTATTTATATTGATGGGAAAAAAATAAAACGATCGGAATCCCATCATCGTACCCGGAAAGGCCCGGCTACCCAGTCACGAGACTGAGCCGACCACCTTTTCCCGCCGTACCTGAGGGAGGAAAACATTTGCAGTCGCAAACTAAGTTTGGCCGAGACGTTTAAGAATTAAGTGAGTTTGCGCTCTCGACGGCTCCTTGGAATATTAAATATTTACCAATTGCTCCCGAGCCCGACGCCATTTCGGCGACCGAATACTGTTCGCATTTTCCGTCGCTCTGATTTTTTGAGTCTCGCCTTACCTCGACGGCGTCTTAGAATGAAGGGGGATAGGGGAATGGACCTTGGTGACCTCCACCAGACACGTGTCACCAGGAAATAGAAAAACGCGCGACGACCGTGAAAATATCTCTCGCGCCTCGTTATCGCGATCGCGGAGTCACGTATCGCCCGAATGTCATTTCGTTGCGGTAACGACTTGCTCTTTTTCGGTTGATTCGTCCGCGAACGAAAATACTGTGAAAGTATTCTCGTGGCCCGGGGTAGGGGGAGTTTCAAATATTTCTGGTTACTTTTATTTCAGTCATTTTCTTATTGTAATTGGATGGAAAGTTTCTGTTTAGCGGGCGACAGGAAATTCAATTTAAAAAAGGTCTTCCGGAAGGAAAATTGACTTCCACCTCTCCTGGGGATTGCGAGAAAAAAGGCGCAGTTGGAAATCTGCATACATTCATTAATCAGCAGTACCTGCTACTACAAGGCGTGTCTACGTTTCCTGCTCTTTTTTCGCTGATTTATAATACTGGCTTTCTGTAGTCTTGTATTCTAAAAGTAATAATAGTAGACCCGAGTAGACCAACAAAATATTAAGCACACGTTTTTGAAATATGTACTTTTTTTTAATTTAAGTTTTAAAACACAATTTTTTTTTGAATTTTGCCTTTTAAAACTTAAATTCAAGATAAAAAAATACATATTTCGAAAACGCGTGTTTAACATTTTTTTATTTACTGCATGACCTATAGAACAAGAACAAAATTTTAAATAGGCCTACCACGACTGTTTTTTAATTTTTAAGTTTTTTTAACCTTCTAGCGCGTTTTTCTATAGAATTCCTCATAAATTCCTCAAGAGTTATCAATTGTAATTTTAATAAGTAAATAAAAATTATATAGCAGTTTTATGTAACAGTTATTGTCCTTAACCATGTAATTGAATATCATATAAAATTGAAAAAATCCGCTTATAATATAAAATATATATTTTTCTTTTTAATATAGGCACGATGAAAATTTTAATATAATATATGCAAAACTTACTGTACAATATAGTCAAATTTAGAATATCGTAAATATTACCATAGTGATTGGTAACATTTACTCGACTGTCAGTCTGTCAACCTGTAGATAAACAATCATGTTAGTAAAATTTTCTATACATTTTAATAATTTTTACTATACAATATTTTTCAGTGTACATTTCCAAACATCAGTGGTAAAATGGTAAAATGGTACGGTACGTCTGTTTCTTTTCTTTTTCAAAATTACATAATAAAATTCGATACGTTCTTTTCCAAGAAAGCTTCATTAAATTCGTTGAGTTGGAACTTCCAACGCAAAATGGTATGAAATGTCAGTTTCTTTTTTTCTTCAAAATTACATAATAAAATTCGATACGTTCTTTTTCAAGAAAGCTTCATTAAATTCGTTGAGTTTGAACTTCCAACTCCTGTAAAACTCTCCCACCGCAAGTAGAAATATCAGTATCTCGTCGGACGCAGTCGAAGTGGTAAAATGGTATGGTAGGTCAGTTTCTTTTCTTTTTCAAAATTACATAATAAAATTCAGTACGTTCTTTTTCAAGAAAGCTTCATATTCGTTGAGTTCGAACTTCCAACGCGTATAATATTCTCCCACCGTAAGTAGAAATATCAGTATCCCGTCAGCCGCATTCGAAGTGGTAAAATGGTATGGTAGGTCAGTTTCTTTTTTTTTCTTCAAAATTACGTAACAAAATTCAGTATGTTTTTTTTTCAAGAAAGCTTCATTAAATTCGTTGAGTTGGAACTTCTAACGCGTGTAAAATTCTCCCACCGCAAGTAGAAATATAAGCAGTCGAAACCATAGTGGCATTCCCGGCGTATTTTAGCATTACGTAAAAGATGGAACAGCCGAGCGAAACAAATGCGAAAAGTTCGCTGAGCATCGATCAGGAAAAAAAAACTTTCCCTCGCTGAAATTTTGCCGCGCGTCTGCTCGCGATGCTGCATCGGTAGCCCGTTCCATCGGCGCTAACGACGATTCCGACACGTACTCGAGCAGCGCGCGCGCACCGGGAAATTCAAGTGCAGACTCAAAAGACCTGAAATTGACTCGGCCCCGGTTGCGGAAGACAAATTGTTTTTTTCCTCCTGCCTCGAGACGAGCCGCGCGCCTCTCCCGCTGACGATTCGTACGTGCAGGTATTCGATTTCACGCAAGAGCCGTTCCATCTCTCCAGTTGATTCTCTCTCTCTCTCTCTCTCTCTCTCTCTCTCTCTCTCTCACTCTCTCTATTTCTCTCTACTTCGCTTGTTCGTTCGATCTCTCTGTTTCTCGTCTGACACTCGGCGCGCAGACAGAGGCAAATAATTTAGCTTCGGCGGAGCACGCGGTACGCTATCGGAAATTCGAGTCTTTTTTACGCAAGCCATCCCTATTAAAGCGACAGAAATGCCTCGCTTTTTTTTCTTTGTTTGCCGAGAGCGAGATACACCTTGATAACTACCAGATCAGTCTGATCGCTTTAAAATTCACATTTTTATATCTTGATTTTCGCCAAAAAAAACGTCGACCGGAGAGATGGATATGAAAAAATAAAAATTAAAATTGATGATGGATTCACTTTTAATTACGTTTTTCAATAAATGAACACATAAAGAGAGTTTTACAAATTCGTCGCTTAATTGTTGCAATATTTTATAATGGCTATTGAAATTCTTTTAGATTATTAAATCCACAGCAAAATATTTGTTTAATTAAGTTAACGCGTTTTTAAGTTATTACTGAAATTATATAATACTTTTTCTGTGTTTGAGCTCGCACTCTCTGCAGTAATAATTTGTAAAAATTCAAATTATTATATATATCTTCATTGGTTGTGTTTACGTAAACTTTTTTAATTTTCATGATCATAATCATTGCAATTTGTAAATTACCTTAAAAGGTAAAAAATATACGACAGAATATATATCTCAAATCAGGTCCCAGATAGAATTAACCGTATTTGTCTAGGAGTCAGAGGATTTTTTTGAAACTTCGAATATACAAGTTTTAATTTAATCCTTAAAGCTATTTTGCTCTAAAACTTTAAAATATCATAATGAATTGAATCACATAAAAATAACTGTGGTACGTACATTACTCTGTGTATTAGTTTTAATTAGCGTTAGATTCTAATACTTCGGTTTTCTTTTTTTTTTTTTGTCTTCTTTTTTTTCGTTTAATTGTATAAAAACATTTTACAATAAATTTTATAGAATATAAACTATAAACCGTAACAATAAACAGAATATAAAATTAAATAACAAACTGTTCCCATGTCATATCGCCTTAAGTTAGAATCCGCTCGCTCGCAGGCTAAAACAATTGATTTCCTTATTACTCGCAGTAGTAGGTCTTGCCTCATCCAGGCCTATATCAGCTTCTCAGCGAGGGTAAACCGAAATAACCGTCGGGCACGAGGGGAGTATGTCGGCGAACGTCGAACGTAAAGCCCCGAGGCGGTGCAGGATCGAACTCATGTCGCGCGCACATACTGGAGCTCGAACGTCGATTTACCGCGTCTTTGGCCTCTGCGCGGCGCTACGACGATTGCACCCCCGCTTCATCGTCGCGCCACTCCGCTTCTCACTTGCTACGTGCAGCGAATGCCTCGATGAAACATATAAATACAAAATGTACACATTGTTAGTGTAAAAAATTTTAGCGCAGTAATTTTTAACGTCGGACTTGTACTTTAAGGAGGTTACAGGTTTATCGGGTTAACAATTAGCAACAAGATTTTTATGAAATTCGGTATACTGTAAAATACATGATTAACAAGAGCTCAGTTAAATTTTCAAGGGGTTTAGGTACCTAATAAAAAATTAATGAACGTTTTATCGTTAACAATTTTAACACAGGCTCTTACGGGAGATTGATTTCATTTACTTGTTATAAAAGAATTAACAGATAGATTTCGACGAACCTTATTTCAATAGAAAGACATTGTTTGTGAATCATTGATTGATAATAGAAACTTAAAAATATTAAGAGTATAAGTATAAATACATGAAAATAAATAAAAAGTTGTTTAGATTACGTCGCACTCGGGCGTGCGAGTGAGACAAAGCGAGTGTCACTCTATATGCACTGTATGTGTACGTGTACACAGAGCTACGTGTGTATTGGTGTGTAATTGATGTCTTGAATTGCTACGTACCTACCAAACCTCCTTAATTAAGGAGACGTTATATGCATCCATTCCACGTTAATTGATCAATTTCGAAGGTTTAATATACCTTGAAATAACAAAAAAAAAAAAAGAAGAGAAAATTGAAATTTTTTCTACACGCAATTATTCTGCTATATATTTACTATTTTGAGACCACATTCGAAACGAATCAATTAACTGTCGATGCACTGTCGCTTCGAGTATCTTTTCTTTTTTTTTTTCCTTTTTTGTGCGAGGAAAAGGTTCAAGAGGGAGCGATCGAGAGTTTCTCATCGGGCAACGAGGGACTTATAATTGATAAAAATAGCGAAGCGAGACGTAACGACATCCTTAACCGCTTCTTCTTAACTAATTATCCCTCTGTTTGTTCAAACTTTTAAGAAGCTTCCTCTGCAAGAAATTATCCACTTTAAACCAATTTCGGAATTAACGCTATTGTATTATTCGAGGCTCCACTTTGATGCATTCGAGTAATTATAGTTTTCCTTTTGTAATTATTCTAAATACTCCTTTGTCATGTAGATTGCGAGAGTTATTGTTCCCTCGTGTTAAAACTACGTCTGTAAATTTTCACTCACTTATTCGAAGTCCTAATAGCTACGAAGCTCATCGCTGTCCAACATATAAGTGTTGGGGGATGGGGAATAGAAAGACGCGCGCAGTACTGGCACAATGACGGCGAAATACCTTGAGCAGCGAACAATAGTGAAATAAGTTGAGTAATGAAAAAAAGCACGGAGGAAAATGTAATATTGTCCAGATCAACGTTCCACTTTCTCTCGGAGTGCTCGAAAGCTGGGTTATAAATCTCCCGGACTTAAAAATGATTTATCAGCACTTATAGTATTGAAAACCTTACAATTTTTTATAAAAAGAAAGTTTAATAAAGAAATTTTTTTTATTATTGATTCTTGCTCATATAGACCAAAGTTCGATTTTGGATACAACGCTACGCTGATTATTATGAATATTTCTCTTTTAATTTTATTAAACTTGCGAATTTGTAATAGGAGGCCTTTATACCTTGAACTTCATGCATTCACCATCACGGCAACATATTTATTTATTTATTTACTTATATTAAACGGGCATAACCCTTTTACAAATGATCCTCATTTTAAAATAATGTTTGATCTACAACAGTTAATACCTAGCAGTAAATTAAGTGATCGAACTTTTGAACGATCCAATATTCTCCGCTTTGGTAATATTCTCCGAAATAGAATTCCAAACTCTTCTCACCAGGAGAGTGTCTAACCTTCGGGTCACCGATTTGGATGAAACTTTGGGAATTGTTTTCTAGTACCGAATAATGAAACAAGCCACTTTTAGTTTGATCTCATGGGCCTTTATTTAGCATACACAGTAAGGTTTGTTAACATTACTATACTATATCTATACGATATTTTTAGCGTTACCCTGCATATGAGCAATGCAAATGTTTTTAATTGTGTCTGTTAAACAAAGTCCTATGTGCGATCAATATAAAGGGGACTTGAATTATTGAGGAGTACTAGAAAACGATTTCCAAAGTTTCATCCAAATCCGTGATCCAGAGTTCAGACACTCCTTGTCAGTCTGTTGACCGTAGAATAAAAATCTATATTACTAACCGAGTACTGCTTAATAATATTTATACAGTAAGATAAATATTATATAAAACACAGAAGGTGGAAATATACAAAAAGAACAATAAACAAGACAGTGTCGAAACCCCAATACGAGTTCAGACGAGGATGCGACTTTCATCTCAAGGCGAGCCGTCGCTCAATTCGGAAGAGTAGACGGGTCGAGCGTAATTAATTTTATCCTCGGAGCTGACCCGATAGCTCTCGCGAAATCCGCAACAAACGAGCAACATCGCTGGGGTACTACCAGGGGAAATTGGCCGGCGCCGCTCGCAAATCTCGAGTGATCATTGCTCGGCAGCAGCAGCTGTAGCCCCCGCCGGTAATCGCGGCCAGTCGGCCGCGCTCGTGAAGGAGAGGAGATGATGGATGGACGCGCCGGCGCTTTTGATGAAGAACGGGGGAGATTTCGCGGCAGGTAGGCCTCTGCTCTAAGTGAGGCCGATTAGGGTAATTGCGATGGAGTGAGGGATTTCCGGGGACGTAGATTCCGGGACAGCAGTCGCCCCGGAGCTGCTTGTGGGGAACGCCTACAATGATCGGCAAAGGGTTCGAACGACTTGATGGCTTTTATCCTGCTTTGAGAATAAATTATGTTAATGCCATCGTACTATTTCTTATCTTCTTAAAACTTTTTTATTATGTATTCGTTTTATAAAAAGTTTATGAAGGATTTATACGTTTTCCTGAATTTTACAGGGACTCTGTCAGAAGGCGGTCGAAAAATTGTAGAAAATTTTTGTTTAAGTTTTTTTGCAGGTTTTTTGAAAAATATTGTATAAATTTCGTATAAATCTGCATTAAATTTTTCTACAGTAGAATTAAGTAGAAATTATTTCTACTTAATAATTTATACGTAACTGTGCGTAACTTATAGTTTAGAGTATTAATTTCTATATTGTAATGGCTATTATCATTTTACTAAGGCTGATAATATTTGCAAGCTAATAAAATATGAATTTCATATTAAAAATTGTATTAAAAATCTGTACAGCATTTTTTTTTTAATTTTTAATCAGTGGAGCCGTAATTCCATTCAACTGAGATATTAGTTTTCGAAAATTCTTTTCCTTCATATTACCTGCAAATTACAATTTTTAACCAATTTTAAAATTTTAATAGAGGGCTTGAAATGTTTTATCGCTAATGATTAATACATCTATTTCAATTTTTTGTAACAAAAAAATGTAAAAAATTTTCATTTTTTTACTTTTAAATTAAAAACTTGATATTTGATATTCTACTAATAATTACAGTTGAAAAAAAGATAATCCAATAATTTCAACCCTAAATGATACAAAAAAAATCATTTTATGCACTGATACAATAAAATTGATGGACTTGGCGTGAAAACAAAAAATGTGAGACAACAAATATCTCAGACACCAAATGGAATTATGTTACTTTTATCGATCATCAATTTTTAAAAAAGAAAGACTATTACTTTGTCGCTATGGTAAAATTATGATTTTTTAATTTTCAACTTTGTCGAATGCAAATGATTACCCCAGAATTTGTGGACTTATTACTCGATAAATCTTGCGCACGCCATTGAGTTTCGCGCAAATTAACAGCATTATTTTCAAACGCCATTACGCAATGTTGCGCAGTTGAAGCGGGCGTTGCGCTAATGAGGGAAATATAACTCGGGCTTAATTAAATTGCGCCTCGAGTGAATTTTGATTAAATACTTTTTCGCGGAAAATTGGCGCCGACTAATTCGCATGCCAAAAAAAGTCATTCAATATTTCTTATTACCAGCGCAGCGGCGGCCCTCGGTCCATTTTTCTTTCTTATAAACTGCTATTATACCCATTTCTGTGTTACTTTCGAACTTACGCTCGCTTTCAATTGATATCTAAAAGACGATTTGGCTGTGTTTCAGAACTTCCCCTTCCGCCCTTATGTCCGACGTACTTTCATCGCTGAAAACACTCGGTAAATCAGAGGTAACGATCCATATCACTCGACTCGTCGTTTCGAAATTTTCGAGCGCCACCGACCGAAACAATGCTAAAATTTTTCTGACGACATTTTGCTTTTCTCGAAATCAATTATCTTACAGTGACTTGATTTATTACTGCCATTGTTTATGCAGTTTAAGATGCAAATCAGAAGCAAGTGGATAGATATAAAGTAACGTTAATGTTAGTATCTAATCCAACCATCATTATAAAGGGTTTTAATTAAAGTACTCAAATTAATGTAAATGAAAAAATACTTTCAATGACGTTATACACATGCACAATTCACAGCTGTTAGAGAAGAGGGTCAAAGTTACCTAATTTTTATTGCACCCGATCCTCTACTTACACACTGACGCACACGCTAAATCGGTTAGAGTGAAATTTGAATCCATTGGAGTGAAATTTTCACTCGAAGTTTAGATTTAAGAACTCCCTCGATTAGAGTGAACTAGAGTAATTTTTTCATTCAAATGTAGAGAGAACGGGTAAACCATAAACTAAAAAAATTCAATCTATCAGAGTGAATTCAATGTATGAATAAATTAACTGTAAAATGACTCTAAAAAAAGAATGAAATTTTACACTAGCCATTTTAGCATGCACCCCAGTAGAAATGAAAGCCGTTGCTTTGCACGGAGCTGCCGAACGGCAAACATCACCCGCAAATACTTCATTAACTAAATTCAGTTTTAAAGATAACTTTGATTGTGCGTTATATGACTTGTGCTGTTAATTCTCTGTGAATATTGTTGTATTATTTTAATAATAAACAAGTATATAAAATAAATATAATCAGATTATCCCAATTTCCAACAGAAAGTATCTACAAAGTGATAATATGATATACAATAAATTACTAATAAGTATAAGTAGGTACAATTTATTACTTGAATAATTAAGCGGAGAAGACACGACACACTGCAGTCTCCATTAAATTAGTTCTCTTCAAACTACGTAAGCATATACCGCACTTAAAATTAGAAAGGAAAATGCCGTGCAGATTCCGTACAATCCGCTAAAACTTCGCGTTCCAAAATAAAATAAGCAGCCTCCTCGAATGTCACATCACAGCCTCCGCTGGATCAGCCGACAAAGGCATCGAGTCGTGCCATTCGACCCGCCGGCGCTCAATACCAAGACGTACCCGCGAACATTCGGACTTGAACCAGTTTCGAAGGCCGACTTCAGCCTCGCGTCACGCCTCGCATTAATCATCTGTCGGCCCGAAGTCCGTGACAGTCGCCGGAGCGGAAGACCCGGCCGCTTCCGCGAGACCTTCGCCTCCGCCGCAGTCCCTCCTAACGAGTTTCGTGGGGGCCGAAAGGAGCAGGAGGAGGGGGATTCCCCGGACCGGACCAGGAAGTCGGTCGGGAGCGATGAATCCCGTTAAATCTGACGAGATGCCAATTGGCCAGAAGCCAGGCCCGCCGAGGAATAAGTCAAGTGTTTCGTCGAACGAACGCAACAGATGCCACTTGTTACGTTTATGACGGGATCCTGACGGCGCGAGTGCGAACGAGTGCGTCCGCGAGGCGCGCATTCAACGTTCGTAGCTATACGAGCTTCCGCGCAGTTATCCGCCGCCGTTAGCACTTCAGGCTCTGCTTGCCGCGCGGAATCGCCGAGAAGCGCTTATATCTTTTGTTGGCTTTATTTTAGGGGCTTAAATTTTGAACTGGCTTATTAACTTTTTTTAACCATTAACGTGCTATTAAAACTTTTGTTTGTGGCTGTGGTGGTAAAGTTGACGCTTTGTCGATTTAATGATCGGATATTTCGCTGCCTCCTAAAGGAAGCTTTGAAGTAGAAAAAATATTTTCGAAACAAGTGGGACGGGTGTTTTAAGATTTTCTGTATCATTGTATGATGTGTTTGAAAAATTTCTGTGTGTATATGGGTGTATAAACGTATACTTGTTTATTTTAAATTCTACTGAACCGATTTAACAAGTTTGTAATCATATTTTTTATACGTTGACGAGAAAAAATCCACTTTTTGATTGGTTACTATAAGAAACAATTTTTCATTTTTTATTGTCAAATGTAAGCAGTATAATGAATTTTTTTAAATGCATCTGAAGACAATTAAATTTTCTATCAACCGCACAAGAAATTTTATTATAGTCCTACTTCTTTTTCGAAAAAATCACATCTCTGAAATTAATTTCTTAACTAGTTTAAAAAACGCTGCCAACTGCACTGGCACAATGCTTTCTCATAGAGATGTCTGCATCTCTAGTTAAATTGAGAATTA
>JAWWEN010005262.1:5715-28808 GCA_035582955.1 Sycophila texana | reverse complement strand
AACAGAGACAGTCTACTTCTCTTATGTACTTAAAACTACTTACACACTAAACTTAAAATTAGACTAAAACTAATATACTTCTTCAATTTGTTCAACATTCTCATAAATCTATATTTGCAACAAAATAATTAATAATCATTTCCTTCTTTAATTGATATAAGAGAAGACCTTTCGATCACTTTTAAAGGTTTTTGAAAATATTATTACATCTAATTTACAAAATTTTTGAAACATAATTGTTTTGATTATTCTATTTTCAGGAATTTGATCATCCTTACAATTTGCTTCAACAAAGGAATGGTATATTTTATAATATGGTGCAACAAATGGGCTCATCAGCAGCTGATCGCCTATTTCAAGTTGCAAAACTCGTAAGATATTATAAGAATGCTATCTTTTACTATGTTTTTTGGAAAATTGATATAAATAATGTATAGATGTAAATTGTTTTTGTTTCAGAATTACGAGGAATTCAATAAGAAATAAATATTTTGTGATATGAACATTTTGATACTAATTATTTTTAAAGTTTTAAAAGATAAAACAATATAGATTTATATTTTCATATAGTATTTAGAATTAAAGTTTTAAACTATTCTTCTTACTGTTAAATTATTGCTACTTAAATACTGGTTACTTAATGTTAACTCAACAACTCTTGTTTGTTTTAAAACTGTATCTTTGACTTATTTGACTTATACATTTGATAAATAAATCGGTGAACTTTGTTCCAAGAAATTTGTTTAATTTATAATTCATTTACCATTACATCGAAATATTAATTTAATTCTGTTATTACTTATTATGGTAGTTTATAATAATTATTTGTATGAAGCGTGCAAAATGTTCTGACAAATGCACATTCATTTTTGCAACAATTCTCGAAGTTTGAATGACATGAAATATGGCTTTTCATCTGAACCATCATTACGTTCCGAGTCTTCGAAAAAACAAATGAAGATGGTATCGATAGCGGTCCTTAATACGTTTACCACAATATAAGCGATGAAAAAAGATGTTATTCCAGTCACTGTGAGAAGAAGAAATTTTTCTGTTGCTTTTGTATCATCGAGTATATCATCATTATAGTTATAATCACAGGATAACCAAGTAAGCGTGGTTGTCAAGCCAGTTATCAAAAATATTCCGCAAAATAATACACAGTCCGTAATCTGGAAATATCACACAAAAATTTATAAAAATAGTTCTATGAAATCTGCAGTCTGCCAGTATCATTATTACCTTGTTTATTACGAGAACATTGAAAACATTTCTCATTAGAAGGTTAAAAGCATCCTTTGCCGACGTCATTAGATTTTGTCCATGAATAACAACCATAATATACGTATATCGTGTTAAATATTTCAGAGCAGACTCTAAAGCATCAACAATACAACTAACAATTTCAAGTATGGTACTTCTATCGCCCGATTTTCGCTTTAAATTTTGTACAATGCCACTAATTACTCGAGCGATGGTGAGTATTAATGAACCGAGTGCTAACGAACCACAATGGTACCTGCAAAAGAAGATGAGAAATTTTAATCATCATGTGTAATATACAGGGACTAACAATAGTAGCATTCCTGAAATAAATTTGCAAGATCGCATACTTTGAGAGTGAAAGTATCTTCGACAATAGATGTGTAAGGTTTAAATATACCCAATCGATTGGTGATGACCTTTCCTTTAACCCCCCACGGTAATTTTGAATGTTACTTCAAGATCAATTATTTTTAAATAATATCAAAGGCCGAGGACTTTTATCCAAAGTCACATATATATCTGAATGCCATATAAATCGATATTCCTGAATAAAAAATAGTGATTATTATTTAATAAAAAACATTCGACCTTAAAATAATCTTAAAATGATCACGGGGTCAAAATAAAAGTTTATACCAATCGATTTTTTGGACAAAACCCTGCATAAAGCAGAGGGAGAAGTAAACTTAACTTACCTTACTGTCATTTTTATAACACTTACTAAGGCGTACTTAGGAACAAATGTTTTATTTAACGTCCAGTACCATGCAGCAAAGGTACCAGCCAATACCATGTGGCTAAATGCAGCTATAAACGATATTAACCAGAGAAAACCAAAGCCGTTGATGAAGTGCATTGCGACCACGTGTCCAGGCACAACAGAATCGAAGAAACGGCATCCTGATTTGAAACACGTAGTATTTGCTCCGGTTTTACATTCTTTCATAAAAGTATTTGGATCACAAAAAGCTCCGTCATTGTACTGCAGACTCGAGGGGCATTTGCAGTCGTCATTTGCTATTTTGACCTTAAAAGTTTCTTCAGTTATAGATATCAAATAAAAGGTCACGGCGATCCCAATCGATGCAATGATTATATACAGGAAAACAGGAAGTATGGGAAAAGCTAAAGTTAACGGAAGACCCAATGCTGCTCTACAAAATAATGCGTTTATATCCATTTGGTTAAAGTAAATAAATATCTGCATGAATTAAGGAATTTAACTTACTTGCAAGATTCTTTAATGACTTCACAAGCAAGATTTATTTTACGCCAAAAAAGAATCGTAAAAAGTATCACCATGACAAATAATACTACTAGAACAATCAGCCCCGTTAAGGCGTCTGTTCTGTTTTTATCCGAAGAATAACTCAAGGCAGCTCGACAAATCAAAAAGAATATTAAGACGCAGACCAAAACTATCGAAATGTAAACAAAAAATCTTGTGAACCATCTCAATGTGAATAGATAAACAATGGACAATAGGCCAGCCAAAAGAGTAAATCCAATCAATTTATACCTAAATGTGTTGAAAATATGATTTAATAGTAGAATTAATTTGTACAATTAATTTATCTGAAAAGTACTTACTTAAAATTTGAGAACCCTTGTATCGCGTGGGTTAACACATTTTCGTTTCCAATTTGAACGTTTAAAAACTTTTCTAATTGAGCTAAGGTTTCGTTTGAAATTTGATTCTTGAATTCATCTGGTATTCTTCTAGGGATACATCGTTTAAAAAAGGACTTACTTTCCAAATATAATTTAGCACATTTGTCTTCCTTCATATATTTGTCTAAGGTATCCCAAGTATCGATAGCTTGTATATCAATATCTGCTTCACATACTAGCTTTGGTAATAAACTTTTAACGTCTACAGTAACATCCTTCCTGTACAAGAAACTGGTACTTGGGCACTTTGGTAGACAGGCTTGAGTCGTCGAACATTTGGTACTGTTACATTTCGTTATGTCGAAAAACAATAAGTAAGGATGCTGCTTAACATCAATATCGATGCCACATCTGCGACCTTCACTATCCTTAGGAGGTATTAAATTATTTAAATTTCCAATAGAGAAAGCTACAATAAAAAAGAAATATTTTTCAAAATTATTGTTTCTTGAATGAATACGTATGCATAAGTCTCCAGAATATTATTTAAAAGATAAATTAATACAAAGTTTCGTCTGTAAATTATTTGATTAAAAAGTATTCAATATTAATAGAAATCCATAAACTGAAAATTAATTTACAATAAAAATTACAATACCAACAACTGCATTGACGTAAGTAACTATTTTTAGTCTCCATGATCTTTAAAATTCAGTTTAAATCGAAACGTTATTTAATTACGATTTAATGATCCTAAAACGTTAGTAAATAGCCATCAATACAGATTAAATGCAATCCTGACATACATGATTTCATGCCCGTAATAATATTGTCATTAGTAATTGATAAATAAATAGAACTAAAAACAATTTGTTTATTTAAAAATTCAGAATTGCGGATTGTACTTTAATAAACATATTAAAGTTTTGATAATAGTTATGGAGACTTAATTGTTAATAGGACTATTCAAAGAAAATTACCAAGTATAGCTGTAATTAACCAAATAACGAGAAAAATTCCCAAAATTACCAAACAGAAAAAATCTGTAACTGATCGTCTTTTTTGCAATGGCCCTTGCCATAGCGGATCATAATCTATTTTTTTTCCTGAAATAGAAAGAACTGGTAATGTAAATTTTCTGCATACATTGAAGCATGCACGAATGTAACATTTAGCGATACATTGATTCTTTCGGAACGTCTTCAATGTTTAAAAAAAAAGATGGTGATACGTACGTAAGTAGCTAAGAAAAGTCAAGACAAGAAAAGACAAAAACAAATCTCCAGTTTCGTGAATTTTTGAAAAATTTTGAAAATATTCTTCAAGTATTTATTCTGGTCGAGTATACGTCTGTTTACGTCAGTTATGAGAGAACGAAGAGAAAGAAAGAGCGAGAACGAGACTCGCGAATCTTTAAATACATGTGAAACATTTGGAAAGCCAGAATGAAGCTAAATGGGCTAAGTGATCTCGGAAAAGCGCGTTATATTCTTAATAGCCATCTCCAGTGCAGTGTCACAGAACGAGTGATGAGATCATGAATGCACACACTTTCCGTATTTAAACTACCAAATGTAACTTACCGTAATTATTTCGTTCAGCCATTATTTGCCAATAGGTTGCACCGGTGTTGAATGAAATGACAATGGCAATATACCGCTAGTAAAGTACCGGTGGCCGATGACGGAGAACTATCAAGACTGATATTGGTCACATAACTGATTGTGGCAATGCTATGCCGATGATACACGTGTGCGCAACCTAAGAGTAACTGAACCTCTACGTGTGCGTGCTCATCCGTACAGTGAAGCGTACTTGGTGAATTCACTGGGAAATACCCGCATACTCTTGCAGTATGCTCACCCAATTATAGCTGCAGAAGGAGAGGGGCATAATTGAACATCAGTCATTCTACTCTCCCTCCTCCCCCTTCTATCTCCCCCCCTCTCTCTCTTAATTTTTCTATTCTTACTTTTTTTGAAAAAAGTAAACATCATGAATTAAAATACTTACCGGTTCAAAAATTTGGTTTGATCATTGGGATTCTTATTGCCGGTTGTTGCTAAATAAACTACAGGAATTAAAAAAAAATAAAGACTATTAAATAAGCACTCTGGGAGAAATTCTGTCAATGATTGTAAAAAGGTCTAGGATTTTTTTACATAGGAACTAGATTTAATTTTACGATTATAACGATATCTTTCTACGAGTCTTAACTCAATAACGACTCAAGTTCTATTAAGTTCAATTTGTATAAGAATTTCATACAGGCAGCTAAAATAAAGTGAGATCAATTATAACACTTCAACGCACTTTAAGACCTCATAGAGAGTGTAGTTTAATATATATAGACGACACTTGGAAGTTTTATTTTAAAAGTTCTTTTTTGTAAATTTTGCAAAATTTGTTCATTTTTTTGCGAGTACAGTCAGAAAATTTTTTTAGAAATCTCGTAAGCAAGCAAAGTAATTAATTAGTGATTTTTTACTTTAATGAATTTAGTTTTTGTTTTTAAATTCACATTTAATTAAAATCCGAAAAAATTTTCTTGTGCTATTAATTGAAAATATTTTCTTTTTTAAATATCTATGGAATTCAGTAAATTTGAATAATAAGCCTAAATGCGAATGTAGCCCTTGGCGATTTACTGTGTTCTATGTTTAATAGTACACGTAGTATCTGTTCAATGAGCAGATATGACATGTGTTTAGAAAAAATTCATAATACTTTTAGTAAATGATGGTTTCAAACTGCATCTACGATTATTGTCTTTTGTAAACGAAGCTTTAGATGAAGACTATGTTGTCATTGTAATTTCGAAATTACAAAATTCGGTGCAAACTTTGGCACTGACAATACTACAAGCTCGTCTGCGACAGCAATTTTCTACAATGAATCGTAACCAACTTTACATTCAAGCAATTCTCTAGCATAGGACACAAAATAAAATTTGTAACATTTTCGTTGAATAAAATATCTAAGAACTCCCGATTTTTTCCGCAGATAATTTATTTATTGTTGATTTGTTGCACCTAATTATTCCGTGTCGTTCATCTATTTTATTTAATAATCTTTTAAATTGATCTTTTTAAGAAACAATTCATTTTACACTTCGTTAAATTTTCATAAAAACAGATTTACTAAATATATAACACAATGCTCGTAGTAATTACAAAAACAAAGTATATGCTAAGGTACCGATACAATAAAAGAAATATTTAATAAAAATATACACTTAATAATTATCTATTTATAGATATAGCGAATAGAGTGATATATTACGGACATCTCTTCGCTTCTAATAGTACACCATAAAATAATATTAAAAAATAAGAAAGGATAGCAAGTCCACAGGTAGCTCAGTCGATGTTGAGCTTGCGAAAAGAGCCTTGAACACCTTCCAGCTCCTTGGCTACCGGTGACTTGCTCGTGGGTAGTCGGGCGCTCTCGTTTGTTCGACTGAGCTTCTCCTCGCGTAGGAACCAGTCTCGATGCTTTTCGATCTTTAGACGCCACGATTCTGTGGAGAATAAAAAAAATATAAATGTTTAAGTATTAAAATTCCTTAAATATCACAAGTAAATGTATAATTAACATTAAACAATGTATAATTAAAATAAATATTCGTTTTATCTAAATAATATAGAAAAGGTTTTTTTTACATGCAGCATAAAAATTCATTGTTTTTTATCCAAATCCTACCATTTAATTCCTGAAAGGTTCCAGCCTTGCCCCCGTATTCGTTTGGTAAAATATCCTTGTCCATATAAGCATGAAGCTCTTCACCACCGCCATTATGAAATCGGAACTATTCAATAAAGAAAAATAAAGGGTGATTATAAGACATACGTATAAGTCAATAAATTGTATAAGAATACAATAAAACTGTAGTCAATATATATTATTTATTTAAATTTTAAGGTTTTTCGAGTTTCAATAATTGTGACACTTGTTTACGTCAATGTTTCATAAACATTGTAGTTTAACATTTTCAGAAGCTTGAAACTCGAAAAACCTCGAAATCAATCGTAGGGCAAATAAGGCGAAAGTCTTTTAAATCTTTCACGTAAGGTTGTATTTACCTTTTCGATGAGTTTTTCTTTCAGCAGGGGATAAAAAATATTGAGAACATTGGTAATGAAGGATGGTGTGTTCAAGTAGTAAACCCTGTGCAATCTGAAGGGCATGCTGTTTTGAGTTGCGAGCATTGCCTTTTTTACTATTGTTTGAGTAGGACTGCATTTTGCGAAATGCCCTGCCGTGAAACCCTGAAACAAATATTACGTATATTGTATAAATAGACAATAGGAATAGGGGAAAAAGGGTATATAGCGGGCCTTCGGGACAAAGTGATCTATCAGAGCACAGTGGGTTATTTCTAAATGGTTCCATTTAACGGTTCTAACATCAAAATCATAACTTTGATGTGATTTGGATTGCAAATAACTATTTTAAATTCTAAGCAGTACTGCGGGATACCCTGACATCGTTTTTTAAGAGAGGGCATACGATAAATAATAAAATAGAGAAAATTATATTTGAAAAATGTATTTAACTATAAAATCCAAATTTTTCTAAAAATTTATATGCTATATATATATCTTGTTTCAGCAGAAGACAGACGATGAAAATAAAATTTCACGGATGGATGTATGGATAGTATCTATTGCAATCAATTCTAGAATATAACATCATACAATGTTTAAATGATCGATAAGCAAGAAGGGTACGATTTTTTATTATTTAAAAATTCCCATTTTATAATTAATATGTTAAATTTATGTTTACCTATATATCTTTGTCAATTTAATTGCGTATTGGTGAAAAAGCGCTTTTATCGAGCAAAAATAAGTATTATTGCTCATTGCTGTAGTATACGCATTCCTACCACCTGTGGTGAGGCATGATTCCTCCCTTATCACAAATAGGGAAGATGTTTGAGTAGGGTTATTTTGGCACCGACTATATATTTTTTTCTCCCGTTTTTACCCGTTTTTGTCCCCTCACTCCCTCGTGTCCACCTAAAACCTAGAAGTCCTGAGCGTAGGGAAACCCTCGAATAAATGAAAAATTTTGCGCTTGTAAAACTGTTGGTAACATCATTCTCGTTGGTGTAGCTGACTGACATACCGATTAAATTGAAAACTTAATCGGGGCGCCAGACTAGCACCGACCTAACAATTTATTAAAGTTATTTAAACACGCTCCTTTATGCAGACATTTTTTTTAAAACGTAAATTTAAAGACATTTAAATAAAAAATTGTAATTCGTATGAATGAATTAAAAAAAAAAATTAAACCTGATATTAAGCCTAAAGAACTTTAGTGCCAATCTATTGACAGCTGCTTTTTTTTACTTTTTAATTAATAATTGAATTTAAATTGAGGTATTACCTTGAGATCAATAACCATAACGTTCGATAAAGATGCTTCGTCCATTAGACGAGTGTCCAGCACCATGAGGATCCTCTTACTGATCGCTGTTAGGGAGAATCTATCGAGCGACGTATCTTTCAATCTCAGTATTGTGACCCTGTGTCCTTCGTCCGTCAATTTTGGTAATACAAAATATTCGCTGTAAAAATTATGAATTTAAGTTATAGAAAAAAATATAATATAAATACTTTTGAATAATTAAGCTTCATCAATTTATGCACCTTTTAAATATAGAAATACGCATAGAAATTACGAGGAACACTTTAATTTAATTATTTTAACTTACACCGCTTCGCAACTTTCTTGGATATCACGTCCTAGTGGATCTCTCGCGGAAAAAAATTCTGGTAGAGCTGTTCGCGCACTGAAATATGTCTCCAGTATCAGTTTGCATCTCTCGATACTATTTTTACATCCGAACAAAAAGTGTTCTAGCCTTTTGTCATCTAAATTTCAAAAATAAAAGAAAATTCTGATTATATAACAAATAGATGTACTTATATCTATAGATAGCAAAATTGTCTAAGAGTGCGAGGAAAACAAATATTTGTTAGTACACGTAAAGAATATTTAGAGGAAAATTAAACTAAAACTTTTTTATAGATGCGCGGGGAAAACAAATATGTGTTAGTGCACGTAAAGAATATTTAGAGGAAAATTAAAATAAAACTTTTTTATAGATGCTCGGAGAAAACAAATATGTTAGTACACGTAAAGAATATTTAGAGGAAAATTAAACTAAAACTTTTTTATAGATTTATAATTCAGTTTCGTTTTTTTCTTATTTTCGAAGGGTATTTATTATATATAATGAGTGTTTATTGAATACAAAAATCTGAAATTTTCAGTTTAGTAATTTTCCGTTAAATGATAAATATTTTTTCAGCGGAAGGAATTGTTTTAATTTATGATAATTATTTTAATGTATGTAATATGATATTAAAAAATAAATAAAAAGATACCCATGTGATTTGGTAGATGAGGCTGTTTAGCAAGCCACTCTCTAATGGCCATAATATCACGTTTTCTCATTTCTGGATCTGGTGGCATTTCCTGATCAATTTGTCGTTGCTGTTCGACCGTCGGTGGAAGTAACGTCATTTTTATTTCCTTGTATTATCTGAAACGATATTGAATACTTAATTTCTTCAATAATTAATTTTCATTATAGCAGTTTTATGTCTGTTATTTTACAAAAAATTGACAGTATTGATTTATATTAACTAAAAAAGATCATTATTTTACTTATTGTAATAAAAAGGTACCTTTTGAG
Organism: Sycophila texana; assembly: GCA_035582955.1. Lineage (NCBI taxonomy): Eukaryota > Metazoa > Arthropoda > Insecta > Hymenoptera > Eurytomidae > Sycophila > Sycophila texana. The sequence continues at coordinate 19,222 of JAWWEN010005262.1, read as the reverse complement.
TTTAGAGCTAGGATAAAATGGTTTCAAGTCAATATATAAGAAAATCAAGAATGTATGTCGATGTTGGTAAGGCAGAATTCTGCCTATGTATTTCACATCCCTTCATACAATCCATTTTCAATTCAACAGGGAAAAATGTTTCTTTCTTAACTATCCATATTAGTCTTAAACTAATCAGTAATTTGACAAAATATTTTACGGTGACTCGCTACTTTTATTCGCAGATTCAATATTGCAAGCGTCTCCACAAACAATAACTTATACCGCGATTAATCTCGATTCTCACGGCCAAGCGACGGGCACGCACACGTCTGCGGACAGTGGGAAAAGCGCGCCCATATTCGGTGCGCTAATTAACCGATAAGGATCGAGGCTCACGTCAAGGTTTTTTGAAGACTCCAGTAAAAGAAACTCACACCTTGGCTTTTTTCCCCGCCGCCCGCGCGACTCTTTATTTCAACATTTGCGCTTCGACTATTAGATTTACGGGTTAGCTCGAAAAATCGACTGGCGGAGTTCTCAGCGGACGCGTGCATCTTTTACTTAGTACCGGTGAAAGTGTCTGAGCGGCTATTCCCATGAAACGTGTTTGACTTGCATCGGTGGTATTCTCTAAGTGTCGCAACGCTTGGTTCTGTGTACGCTTTTGTGTTTGCGATTTGGAGCTGCTAATAGAACGTAGATTGGATTATTAGTGGAATACAAAAGGTTTCGAACGATTACCGTGTAAATCTGATAATTCGAGATTTAATCAGAAAATATAAGTAATAACGATTACTCACAGCGGTCCGCGCTATCCGAAAGCTACTCAACAATTTATTTGTGTACTTCCTCTTTGCGCTAAGTAAGTCGCCAGTGCATTTGGTAAGATTGGCTTGATTTCGAAACTTCGAGGAAGAAAATTACGGGTTTAGGACGACGTGAGGCGAATCGAGCATCGGTGCACTTCACTCGCTTAGGCATTTTACGATTTCCGTGCGTCGCGGGGATTTCTCATTCTCATTATTTTCCAACAAGCCATTGATAAGGTTCTGCGTCGTCCGCGGGACTGGAACGTGTAATTACGGGCGCATGTCTGCTGGAGTGGCCCTTGGGTGATCCCTCAGGTAACAATGAGTGATTAATAGTTTTCATGCTCGTGGAGATTAGGTAATGTGTAATTTTTGTTCGTTCTCTATTTATTGCTTGAAAGGTTCGTTTTTAAGCGGCACTTTTCTGGCACGTTGCACTTCTCATTTTTTGTTAGCAGGTTGAGTGCCAAAAATTTTATAATGAAAGCATCAAATAAAACACGTGGCGACAATTTTAATTGGATATTTATTGTTTAAAGAAGGAATATAGTTATTTTATGCGTAGAGTTATATTTTTAGAGCTCATTTGAATAATTAGTAAATTTACATTTTAAAAATAAACGCAGTAGAGTACGAACGGATCTGTAGGCAATTATTACGCATTGTTACTTAAAAATTATCATTTGCGCACATGAGTAATCGTTGATGCATTGTGCATTTTTAACGAATTTCGAGCTCTGACATTGATAAATTTTATGATTTATTTTGGGATAGACTGTGCACTTTCAGTGTTTCTTATCTTCTGCACTCTTACCTTTATAATCCTGATTAAATATCACCAAAATTCCAAAGTTTTTGACGTTCGTTCAATTTTTTGATTTTAATAATCCAAGTAAGTCCAAGTAAAATATTCGTTTGATAACGTGAGTTTACGGAAATAAGCTTGTTTACAACGCCCTAATCATTATTCCAGAGTTTCAAGAATTTTGAAACGTTGAAGGAAAAATTGGCTGATTTGGTTATTGGTGCACGTCCAAAATTTAGGTGCATGCATTATATCCTAGAGAAAGTAACAAAGTAAGTAGTGGCTCGCGTACAGAATTCGAAAATCGGAGACAATTGTGTAGGATCATAACGTGACCAGAAAATAAACTTTAGACCACACATACTTTAAATTTAAATCATGTGCTATGCATTGTTTTTCTTTTAAAATTTATGATATATCAACGACCGTGGTTTATTCAAACAATAATTTAGTGCTAAATCGCCGGAATTTAATCAATAATTTCGAACAAATCGGTTCTTCGATGATCGTTTGAATCATAAACTGTCTTCCGCAGTAAGCGAAAGTGAATTATTGCCATCAAATTAACGCCAAATAAACATAATTTATAAAGTCTGAAAAGATCGTAAAAATTGATTCATTTCGGACTTGATTCCAAGGTGACAATGTTGCCTTAATTATTATTTTTTATATTACATGCACACTATTTTCTAAATCATTATCATTTTCGGGCTACGTTCGTAATCGTAAAGTACTTTCTGAGGTGCCCCGGATGTCAACGCGCGGTCAATTTTTTTCTCTGATGTGCTGTCCCTAATGGTCGACCTTCGATCTACCACGTGAGCCTCGACTTATTTGTTTTTCTGATTGGCCGTTCCTCGGATCGCGGAAGCGCACATGCCACTCCAGACTCTCTCATACCTCTTCGCTGCACCAGGTACAACGATATCTCATCGGTCAACATTGTTATGTTTGGTCGTTAATTCGCGCGCTGAAGGAGAAGTGGCAATGAATTCTTCAACGATATTTTTTACGACGATGCTTTATGGAGAAAAAAGATCGGGTCTTTTTCATTGTGAATAAGAATGTTATAAGATTGCAGTTTTCTATTTTTTTTTTTTTTTTTTTGATGGGGAGGGGATGGGAGAGGGGTAATTTTCTAATGTTCTATTATCCTTCGTATTAATATATTGTATAATTTATTGATTGGTTTAGTATATGCACGTTAGTACCGTTAGGTTTAATGAATATCTTGAATTGTGTAACAAAAAACTATTAATATTATTATTATTAATAAGTATCTATACAGCAAATTTACAACTGGAAATTTTTTATCCCAGTACGATGATGTCGAAATGCTGGGTGTGCCCTACTTTTTTTGGTGGAGGAGTGACAGTAAAAAGTCTTGCGTTCGCATGAAATGTATTTATAAACATTTGGATTGAGTTTATACTTTTTCCAGATTACTTAACCGATTGTGAGTCATGATATTTGCAATGTTTCGCGTACGATAAATTATTCATTAAATAACGCTGCAATATTAAGTAAATAAAAAACGCATATTCTCTTATGTGTATAAATAATCCTGTAAAGATTATATAAATCAAAGAAATATTGCATTTTAATGATTGAAGCAGATTTCCAGACAAAATGTATTTTATATCAAAACAAGTCTATGTTCAATTGAAAGAGATAATTAATAGATCGATGAAGAAAATATTTAGTTGGCGATCGTAAGTAGTAACAGGCGGATCCGTACAGACACTGGACTTCTATTACATTCTTTTTTACCACAAAGAAACTGCTACATTTTATAAGTTTAAGTAGTAACAGTCTGACCAATACAGACATTGATTTAATTTCTATACTATTTTTAATAAATCAATATATATTAAATTCTTATCTTTAAAACTTTGTTAAATTATAACTGCTCTTCAGCAAAAATTATTACGAAATTTATGTTTGCACAAAGTTTACACTATTTTATCGAAACTCATTGAATCTCCCGGTGATAATTAAACTCGCAAAACTCACCTTTGAAATGCCACTCGTCTTCAGGAATTAAAATCCTAGCTTGATCTTCTTCAAAGAGCACACGAAATAAACTTTCCAATCAAGATCTTTCAGTCACAAAAATTGATAAAAAAAAGTTTAAACCTCACTCCTTATACAAGCTTCACCGAAAAATTGATCAAAATAAAAAGCTAATGCCTTTCTCTGCTGTTAGCAATAGTCTCAAAAAGTCCAAATCACTTGCACGGTTATTATATTTCAGAATCGCGAAAAAGTCTTCATCAGGAGTACAAAAAAAAAAAAAAGATTAATACAGGAACGAAAGGACAAGTTTTGTACAACGAGCGACGGAAGTGTAACTCCGCGCGTGATCACCGGATCTCTACCAGGTAGTCTCCGAGTTGAAACTTGCGCGTGTCTGCGGACCCCTTCTACTTGATTCCTCTCCCCTCCTTGGGACTCTTTTGCGCTTGAGCCGTCAGCGCGGGAAGAAACCTTTTCTTTTTCTCGCGAATGCATATTGCAGTTGAGTTCAGAGTTGAGGATAAATTAAAAATGATGGACTACTGTTGGATTTCATTTGAATGAATGAATAGCTGAACGCAGTTAATCTGGATGTGTTTAAGCAAACTGCATTACACGGTTAAAATATTTTTTTAATTATTATGTCGTTTGTAGTATTGGGATTGAGCGACCCATTTGACAGGAATTAAAAAAAAAGTCTACAAATTTTTGTTACGTTACCCGATCCCATAAGATTATTTTATAAACCTAACAGATTGTATAGTTTTTGCTAAGAGTTGCTAAGGATTTTTTTTTATTCGAACCAAACAAAATTTGTTGAAATGTAAAATATTAATTTATAATCAAATAATTTAATCTTTTACTTGAATTTATGGAAAGTTTGAATGAGAATAATGTAATTATTCAAACAGGATTAAACTACATATACGAATTTTATTGTTTTACACTTTTTTTATTGATTTGTTTAAAAGTTAATATTTAAAAATACAGTTTGCTATATACCTGTACATTTTAAATCAAATTATTATGCAGATTATAACAACTCGTATTTCTCCTTTCATTTCAAAGCAGTAAGATCAGGTCTTAGTTAACAATTCTAAAAAAGCACTGCATTAATTTTATCTAAGTAGGAACGTAACACACTAAATATTTTTTTATTGTACGTTATGACAAAGGGCGTAAAAAATATAATAAATAAAATAAAAGTTAAACATTTTGTTTTAATAACACATAAAAAAAAGTGTTGAACTTGGAAAATACAACATTTTTTTGAATCTATCGGTGTCTATTGGTAAAAATACTTAGAACATTTCTGGTATTTTTTCCGATTTGCAGAATATTAGTTTATGAATTAATTTAATTTAAAGATAGTTTGAAATGTTACTGTCTCGTTGATTTGGCATTTATTAAAAACTTTATGTTTGTAAAATTTATTTAAATAAAACAGCATCTGATCACGCGATTCAGGTCATTTTACAAAGGCAGCAATAGCATCCTTACAAAATTTCACATTCCATTCAATAATTAGCCTTTTTCAACCACCGTTTTGAGTTATAAAATTTAGTAAAATTTCGGACAAAGTGCTCGATCACTGAGCTGGTAAACAAATGATGCAGCAGTAATCGAAGTCACCGAGGCTCGAAGTTCATCCACCCAGCAAAAGCATATCGCTCGGATATTACCGGTGAGCACACTGCGAATGCTTACGCATGCACGTGCTTTCAGCGGGAGTAGAGCAACAAGTAAGCGAAATTTCGCAATCACCTTGACAGTAGCGAGCGGCGCTCCTACTTTGGTCCCAATGCGGTGCTTGCCGCTGGCAGGGATTTATCGATGAGCTCGCGAACTCGTTTTCTTTTCCACTACACCGGCTCAGCCTTTTTGGGACTTGGATACATTTTTAGTATGGGCACGTCGGTGCGTTCTGAAGTTCTGTTATTACGATTGTGATGTAAATGTACTTTTATTTTGTTAAGTTTTTGTTTCGAAGTAATTCATATTTGAAATTTAAAGACAAGTCAGAAAATGCATCTGCTTAGAAAATTGTAAGTTTTAGCAACAAGTTATACAAAATGCATACAAATTAACACATTAAAATTACAATTTTCGGTGGTTCATTTAAATAACAAAAAAAAAAACTTCATTTAAAGAACAAAATTTTTTGAGCATATTTATTATTGTAGATGTTCTAACAGCATAGAAAGCGAAAAACCCCAATTCATTTGTGATTCACATATGAAATTTACATGTGAAATTTATTTTGGCACAGCGCGGGAATACTAGAATTGTAGTACCACAAGTATTAGTACTTGATGTATTATTTTTTTTTTTTTTTCAAGCAGAGGATTTTTTTTTTAGTTAGGAAGGTTTCAATTAGCTGACGTTAATTGTTGTTGATTAAATTTATTTTAGTAATGTGATAAGAAATAAGTAATCCTTCAAATTAATTTACATACGCAATTTAATTGATTACTTTATAATTCGTGTGAAACTGTTGATTGTCTATCTATAATGATATGTTTTCTGTCTAGATAAGAGTATTCTTAAATCCTAATATACCTTTATTTCAAAGCATTACTGTCTTATTACTTTCTCACTGTAATATTACTGTAATATTTGTATGCAAAAAAGGACACTATTTATTTTCCTCTTAATTATTGTCAGCAAAAGATTCTGATCGCTTTAAATTAAGTAGTTCATCGTAAGTTTTGATGAGTAATAACAATGACGTTACGAAAGCAAAAAGTCGCTTCTGTTTAAAAGTAATTTCTTAAGCAATTAACTTAGCCACTTAGTGTTTGCAAAATTTGCTGATGTGTGATTTTAAAAAGATCATTACCCGTTTCAATGACAAATAATTAATGCATTGCATTTTTTTTTACAATTTTTTTTTACTTGCTGTATAAAGCCTATGTACAATGAAAAATGGTGTCACAAACAATGAATTTCAAGTGGAAGAAAATATTAAAATTTAAAAATAAAATGTTTATTTTTAAAATAACACTTTTAAAAGAGTCTAAATCTAAATCTAAATCAAAACAACATCTGCATAATCTGCAGCGAATCATTATACCTTCTAAAATAACAGTTTAGAATGCTTTCACACATGGTGAATAATATATCCTGTTTTATTTTGTGAAAAAGTTCATGTCCCGGTATACTCATGCATATTATTAAATTAGATTGAATTCATAACATGCAATTTGGTATACTAATTTAAAGTAGTTAATATTTCGGTTTAGCTATAACGAAGTAATTTAAATTCTTCAGTAATTTAGTGTAGGTAGAGTTCAAATGCTCTTTAATCACTCGCCTATGTAATAGAGCTTGTTTCACAACGAGATTACCTTGCAAATGACACTCCTATTAAATTGTTGTGCGTTATACCCTGCTAAGCTGCTCACAGGATACCTCCAATTATGGAAAAAAGATTTAAAAAAAAAAAAAATACTTTTAGTGGGTCCACATCAGTTTCCGAACACTGAACACTAAATGCACAATTTATACCTGTGATTTATTTCAAAGGCTCGAAGGTGGCAGTTCGGCGAAGAAAGTCGTTTTCCGCGATCGACTCTCGTCAGTTTCACGCGGATGCCTCTCGTCGAGGCGGCGGCTGTTTACTCGTCGAGAAAAGTGATCCGCAAAGTAAGTGACACGCGAAACTATGCTTCAGCGTCCGCTCGAGGGTGAATTATGATCCTGGCGTCGCGAAAAGTACGAACGAACCTCCCCCGCGGACGGCGATAATGGTGGACTGCCTGACTCTCTGCAACACCGGTTGCCTAACCTGCATATGGCTTCTCTTACTCTCACTTTGGTAAGTAGTCTGATATAAATTAAATTGGATTTGATATTCCGTGATTTAATGCGCTACTTTATTAACGCCTATAGTCACTCTCGCTTTCGTCGTGTATTCGGAAACAGTAGATTAGTTTGATTGTATACTAAAATAAAATTAAAATTATTAACACAAAAATAAAATTACGGGATTAGTGTTGATTGATGTTGTTATTTATCGGGTCGATCGATTGATAATCAATCTTTTTTAAAGCTCAATCTTAAAGTCTTGCGTGAGGCGATCGGTAGTCGACTTATTGTTAGTTTACGGTGAGTGCAGGGAAATGTGTTCTCGCGATAGGCGCTCTGTAAACTAAATTTCACGTGTGTATGAATATTTTATGCGGAGAATTTTTAAATGACTTAAATTGCCGTTGAAACGAGCTACTTATGCAATTGATACCTAACGGGCTCGGAAAATCTTATGGAATTTAATTTTTACTTGGGGTTATGATATTTTACTAAAATACTACGTAAACGTGTGTGTATATGCAGATTAACCTAATTAGTTGCACCATCTGTTGTGCAACAATTTGTTATGATTCGAATGGTTCTCTCATTTTTTATGATAATTAATTTGTAATGCAGTTGATCAATGTCTATTGTATCTTAACAATCAGCAAAAAATGAATGTAATTTAAAATTCAATGCACTTACTGATTTCAGTAAAACCGGTTTTCACTAAACTATGTACTAAAGTGGACTAAACTAAATCCGCTGTATATCAGATTACATTGCATTTTCTCGTATCTGTCGTTTAAAAAATAAATAGTCGATTTTATTACAAAATCATATATTTAATTATTCGCTAAGACTTTAAATTTCAGCATGATAATTATTCAATGTAATTGATTTTTTAATTTACATTTAGCTTTCAATATAATTACTTTAATTGGATTGTTAATGTTCGAGACTTGCAACTGCATTAATTAAACATTAATTTTCCTTAATACAAAAGCCACAGAAAATACTTTGTTTTAGCTTTCCCAAATACTCCAATCATTGCGATGACTCAGGATCTGACATATGCACCTTCAAGCCGAGACCGAAGACACAGCACTGCAAAAAATTTCGACGGCGATCGTCCAGTTGCGAATTCGAGAAGAGAAACATTATCGTTCTGAAGCCGGTCAAGTGTAAAAATAATAAAAGGAAGTGCGACTCCTTTGATCAACTTTGCGGGAAGAGTCGCAACAGGTATTTAAAGTTCTCAAGAGTAATTTTCACGCGAATTGTTAAAATTTCACGGATTCGCTTTTAGAAAGTTTTGTTGTTATCACTATGTACGTAAGTCTTATTTTAATGACTTGAGTTAATTACTCCTTCTTTTTTAGCTGCAGAAGAAAGAACGATTGTTGCAATTAACGTTATCGATGGTAGAAATTGTACAAGGTATTTTTTAATGCGTCTTTTATAATTTATAAATACATCAATATTTAAAAACTGTAATCCGCTTTTTTATTTTATACCTAAAAATATGCAATTATTGTAAATTAATTTTACGTTTATATATTGTTTCATCTCAAGCTATTCTTACCCACGAAAAACTTTGGTAATTTTATTTTATTTTGTTAATAATTTCAAATAAAAAAAGAAGTTCTTTGTTTTACGCTGCTTTAAATACATAGCTTCATTTTAATGCTTAAAAACTTCTTTCTTCATTTATCAAGAGGTAAATTAATGTTAAATAAAGCGACACTTGCACCTATTCACTCGATCGGTACTTATGGATGGGCATTGATAGCGACCCGAGAAATGCATTCAAGGTAGACCGAACAACCTTCCACTCGTGAAAATGAGAGTCGAAAATTTCGGAATAAAGATTCTCCTCGAGAAGAGTGTATTTCAGTCTCTTATCTTCGACCGCAATGCTTTTGCATGTGACGTGCATTTATTCTTGGAACTCACTTTATTTACATTATGAATGAACATTTTACTGCGTTTGATACGTGAAATAACCTTCGAAGATATTGAAGTGCATGCCCACCTTGAGGACAGTTGTAATTTTTTTCTTCTACTTGAGTGCACTACTTTCACTTGTTAGTGCATGGGTATATGGCAGTTTCATAAATATACGTATAAACGTTCAATATAAATATGAAAAAAAAAAAAAGAAATTCATCCAAATGCATTAACTTACTATTAAAAGTTGTAATGCCATATTGAATAAATAAATTACTTATGACTTATTGCACATATTTGATCGTAAAATTCGCGTAGTTTTGTAGCAAGACGTTGTTACATTTCATTTATTAAAATTCAGAGATTTCTACAGTTTATAGAGTTTACATCTATTTAAATTTTTTGTTTTGATACTGAATAGTTTTAGTTATTAAAGAGTTTTTATGACACGCTACGCTACATCTGATAGAAGCCTGAAGAACAAGTTATTTTTTTTAAGTTTCTCTGTACGAAATTACAAGTCTTTTAATAGTCAATTTTTTCCTTGGGCAGCGGAAAAAAATATCCTACGCATCGATAGCGCAATTAAAGAGTATTTAAAATTTAAATGGACCTACTTTAAATAAATACAAAAAATTAACGTGATTCAACAGATTTTATTTTCCGTGCATCGTTGTAATAATGTTGCATTGTACATGAAACGCTGCGTAGCACCGCCGGAATTTGGTAAATTATTAATTTAAGTAGTGCCGGTGAAATCTTGATAGCCAGTGGCGTCAACGAGCAGTTCATTTGCACGCTTTGCGCCGTAAAAATTCACTCGGCGCACACTTTTCATCGACTAGCTGGCAATTTCCACGGGGCTGTTTGCACTTCGCTGCTTTAAAATAAGGCAGATTAGTGCTCCGGAATGGATTCAGGCATAAGATTCACTTTGCATTATCAAAATAAATTTTCTTATTTATTATGGAGGGATTTAAGTGATTAACTGACTACTTTTTTATGATAATTTGAAAATTAAAACTAATTTTTGAAAAAAAAGCGCGACGTGACGCTCTCCGTAATAGCATAAAGATGATTTAATTTCAATTTCAAGTAATTTCATTGATAAGTCTGGTGAATGTATGCGTAAAACATGTAAATATTAAATATTAATGTAAATTTTTTTTAAATAATCTTTTTTAGTTACCAATAGAATTACTTGAAATAGAATATGTTGATGTGATCAGCCTATCTTTGCGGTATTAAGGAGGGACCGCAACGCGTTTTTTTTTCTTCTAAAAATTCCGGTAAAGCAATTTTTAAGCATGCATTTCACATCTCATTAAGTGCACAAACATATTAAACGAATATGCATAAAAGATATGCTTGATGCTTTATGCACCATCCATAACTGGAAGGTTACCAACATTTTTAAAGCACTAAAAAAGCGTATTTATCTTCGTCACACTTTTTTCATTCATTAAATCATTAACTTATTTTATTTTTGCGCAAAGAAGAAAAGTCTTGTAAGTTACCACGGCAATTTTCCGAATCCGCAGAATCAAAATCGAAGAAGGACGTAGCTACAAGGCAAAGCTTCGGCTGGACCGCTGAAGAATTCACATTTATGGGTTGCTTCTGTTTCAAGCAGTAAACCGACGCGCAGGGACATTTTTTCCGCGACGAGGATGTATACACCGGGGTCGTACATTCGGGCGGTTGTGAACCCGGTGCCCCCTGCCACAGGACTACCACAGAGTTACGCTTTCCTCGGCACTTGTCCTTCTTCATGCAGCGCTTCTTCCTCGGTGACGATAAGCTCACCTGGGAAAATAATTATTTTAAGGAATTTCAACTCAGGGATTTTTTAGTTTAGCAATCGAAGTAATTAAGTATTTAGATATCTAAGAGAAATAAAGATTTTATTTTATTTCATTTTGTATAAATTTTATATTTATATGTAAATATTAGTACTTGCCATTAATGTATTTATAAATAAATATACGGTATACTAATGGCGAGTACTTAATTTTAGTAGAGAATATATTTGTCTCTGGTCGACTTACATATGAGTAGTAGTTCATTATTTGGAAAAGTTAATGTGCAGGTTATGATTCTTAATTTTTTATTACAATTTGCTTTTTAAATTGTTTTAATGTGGTCGCAAAATTCAAGTGCATAATTGCGTAAATGTTTATTATAGTAAAATTTTTCCGTTGACTACTTACGAAGGTTGTTGTGTAAATGCAGCATAAGTATGAGATGCATGCTATGCATAAACCAACGCCTAAAACGTCGAACATTTCATATTTTTAAAATAAAGTTATAGAAAATGTTTTTTTGACCGAAAAGGGTGTCATTCTTTGTTACGTGAAATTTTTTTAATAGTTTAACATGGTAAATACAATTAGATGATTAATTTTAGAATAATAATTTTAGGTTGACATTGATGTAAAATGAAATCTAAGTGAAGTTGGCTGCATGTTCGTTTGAATAACATTGATCAAATCATGCGTAAGGAACAGCGATTTTACGGTTTTTACGATTTTCACGGTTTATAATTATATAATTATTTCAAAATTAAATTGCGCAAAGGCAGACTTTTTTTGACGCGAAATTACGATTGGCTTTCATCTTACTGCAATTTATTTAACTTTTGAATATCTTTTATCCAAAAGGAACTGGGAAAAATATACTAACAGATCCAAAATAATAGATTAGATGCATTTTAGGAAGCCTTACTTCAGTATGATCAGTATTTTAAGTTGGTGTTCAGGTTATTAGGTATTCGTGTAACATTCCAGAGGAAAAATTTAGACAAAATAAACACTAAATACGATTTGAAAATGTTTTTTTATTCAATAGGTACACGGCAGCATTCTATTATCCGAATACAAAATATTTGTCATCATTTACTATTAAGAAGCATCAAGTAAAATTTTGGAATTTTCAATTCACATGTCTCTAAATAGTAGTTCAAGCTTCAATTTCTGTACTTCTTTAAAAAGTAATTTATTCTTTATCTTTTGTAACTGCCTGTCCCTTTCGATTGATCTGTTCCTATAAACATTAAAATTATCAATAAAAAAAAATTTAAATTATAAATACCGTTTGAACCGTTTGACGTACCGGAGTCTGAAGGAGTTGGATTACCGTAAGTTTCTTTTCCAGAACTTTCTTGTCCATAAGTTCCACCGCTGGTAGTGCCTGAATCTGCATCATTAGCAACAAAAATTTAAATTACAAATAAGAAAAAAATATGTTCACTATAATGTAGTCAAATTTGCCGAGTTTAAACAAGATCTAGTACGTAATAGAATATTTCTACCAGTAGTTCATACCTGATCCTCCGGAACCGTTTGACGTACCGGAGTCTGACGGAGTTGGATTACCGTAAGTTTCTTTTCCAGAACTTTCTAGTCCGGAAGTTCCACCTATGGCTAAAGTGCCTGTACCTGCATCATTAGCAACAAAAATTCAAATTATATATAAGAATTAAAACATTATGTTTACTATAATGTAGTCAAATTTGCTGAGTTTAAACAAGATCTAGTTCATAATAGAATATTTCTACCAGTAGTTCATACCTGATCCTCCGGAACCGTTTGACGTACCGGAGTCTGAAGTACCGTAAGTTTCTTTTCCAGAACTTTCTTGTCCGTAAGTTCCACCGCTGGCTTTAGTGCCTGCATCTGCATCATTAGCAACAAAAATTCAAATTATAAATAAGAAATAAAACATTATGTTCACTATAATGTAGTCAAGTTTTCTGAGTTTAAACAAGATCTAGTTCGTAATAGAATATTTCTACCAGTAGTGCATACCTGATTCTCCGGAACCGTTTGACGTACCGGAGTCTGAAGCAGTTGGATTACCGTAAGTTTCTTTTTCAGAACTTGCTTGTCCGTAAATTCCACCGCTGACTTTAGTGCCTGCACCTGCATCATTAGCAACAAAAATTCAAATTACAAATAAGAAATACAAAATTATGTTCATTATAATGTAGTCAAATTTGCTGAGTTTAAACAAGATCTAGTTCGTAATAGAATATTTCTATCAGTATTTCATACCTGATCCTCCGGAACCGTTTGACGTAGCGGAGTCTGAAGTACCGTAAGTTTCTTTTCCAGAACTTTCTTGTCCGTAAGTTCCACCGCTGGCTTTAGTGCCTGCA